>JAUTXW010004675.1:0-82851 GCA_030620095.1 Kuschelorhynchus macadamiae
ATATGTTATGTTTGACACCTTCAACTTCAGTTTCGTATTGCTCCTCCGTGATGCCGACGTATTCTTACGTCATTTCTAGTTTTATCGACCGGTTCCGGTGGTTACAACGAGCCGAATGTGTGACCGTAGTTGCCGGATCATGAATAAGTTTCCGATCCCGTGACTGCAGAATTTTTATATCGGATGTGACATTGTACCTGACTGTGGCTCTGAAATAATGAATTTTATATATTGTTTCTATTCTGGATTTGACCTTTGGATATTTAATTGACGGATATTTGCTGTGCCTTTGGTGTTAAGTATGACTGGTTGCTTATTGATAAAGAATTGAAGTCTTGACTTCGGATTTTATGAGTGGAATAGTTTGGGCAACATGGCGAGACATTTTGGACCTGTTGCTCCAAAAATTTGTTCCTGCTTGGTGAGTCTCAAGTCAGCAGTGTGGTGCGCGGTCCATTTTTTGATGCCTTCATCATAATTTTCAAGTAGAGCCTGGCTTGATCGTATTTACGAGATTTATTGATGAGCATCTTTTGCGAAATAGTTCCTGTTTGGATTTGAAAGTTCTAAAGTTGTTATTCGGGCACTTTGGGGTTTTTTTTGGACAGAGGAAGTTGGCGCACCACGAGGGAGAATTGTGAAAATGGCCGCCACACTCAAATTCCTCGTTCCACCATCTTTAGAGGATATCCTCCTGCTGACTTGCCATATTGGCACCTGGAATAGCAGATTCCGGTGAGTTTTTGTATATTTGATTATTTAATAATATGATAATGCCCGTGTATGGTTCTTAGTGGCCATTTCCATGACCATACGCCATTTTGTTGAACATCTTCGTACTAGGTTGACACTTTATTTCTTTAAATTTAGAGTAGAAACTTCGTAAGAAGCCCACTGCACTTGTCCAGACCATCGACAACCACTCGTTGATTCCGTTTTTACATTAGGCAACTGCTAGACTACCAAGCATTCCATTTTGGTTAGAAAACCCTAGGAGGTAATATTATTTTATTTGCATATTTTATTTAATTTTTGTTTACATTTTGGGCTATATTTGGATATGGTTTAATGTTTGCTAAGGGATGTTTTCTCTTTAGGGTTTTTTTTTTTGGTTTGGATTTTATTCCAAGGGATTTCCGTCACGACGACGATCAAGTCCTGTAATTTCAATTTTCTTCAATAGTTATTGGGATTGCCAACTTGCCTCGACCAGGGCAGAAGAATTCACGTTCAGCATCGGAGCTGGTGCTGCTCCCACCTGTATACGCCTGAGTCCAGGTGACATTTCTTCGCCTGAAGGTCTGAACAGCTAACGGCCACAGCTATTGGAGGACGTCCGGTAGATTACAACCGTAGCAAATAATTAAAATTTACGAGACTACTATATCTTTTGCAAGCTAAATTCCTCGATACAGTCAATTAGCCAATTTATTAATTTGTTCTTCATATTTACAAATTCAAATTTAAATTAATTTTTATCACTAAAAATCAAAATCTATTTACTAATTTTAAACTAAACTTTTTACCTTATTATTAGAGCTGACTGGCTTATCGAGTGGCCTTTAATAACTTGTTTTGATTCTATTTATAATTTTTGATGTATTTCACTGACTTGTATTTGATTTTGCACTCACGATTTATGGCGTCATAATATCAACCATGGTATATCTTTATATATTTCTCCTCATACTGTTAGACTTACTGTCATATTTATATTTTTTTTATTATTCATTTTCTTGTGTACAATATCGATTTTCTTTAAGCTCCGGTAAATTTAATAATTAAGGTGCAAAGCTGGTGGTTCTTATAGCTGTATTGGCTGTTTGGCCCGCGTTGGACCATACCTACATATACTATTATTGTACTTTGGAATAAACTTGAAAAAAAAAACAAAAAGAACAACTTATTTGATATTAGTATATGATTTCAAACAAAATTTTGCGTTTTACTGCTGCTACCTACCTACAAGTGAGACCCCATTGGTATAAGATAATATTTTGGTTTTTCGTTGCTTGGAATCGCTAGAGTTGTGCAACACTGGGCGATAATTCGTAATTATTATCGGCCTAGTACTTCATTAACTTATTTGATAAAGTAGAGTAATAATTAATTACGTGGCGCAAAATATTTAGATCTTAACCCAGCCCTTCTCCACTGTTGCTGTCGGCCTCTACTATTATTCTCCCCAGCTTGTTCCAACTCTTAGGGTCTCCAACACCTTGATGAATTCGAAATTCAGTATACTTATTGATCATTAAATAAATATCCGGTAAGTGAAAATTTTGCTGCATTAATCTTGGCACCCAACGTGTTTTTTTTTTTAAACAAAAGGGCATTGTGCCATAGATTTTGGCGCCCAACGTAATTTTTTAAACAAAAGGGCATTGTGCCATATTTTTGATGCCCAACATTTTTTAAAATAAAACTTCACAGTTATTGTAATTTTTTTAAATAAAGTACATAGTTTTTGTAATAAAAGTAAACAGTTTTGGTGCCCACGTTTAATTGAGAGAAAATCACAGTTTTTGGCTGATTATTGAGTGACTTTTATTTGAGGTTTTGGGGTATATAACACTGTTATATATAGTTAATAAAAGTCATTATTACATAATGGGTATAGCATATAGATTTCCCTTTTTTTCTTTTGAGTACTTTTGGTGAAAGCTTTCATAGTTTTGCTGCTTAACTGGTAGTGACAGTTTAGCATTTAGATTTTATTATCAAAATAAATAAAGCACCCAGTTCGCATTTTGCATTGTATTGCATAATAGCAAAAATATTTCACTATATTTTTTTTCATAAGGCAAGGTAACTCAGAATCTGTGTTGACCACCTCTGTTAATTAATAATAAAAACTTATAAATAAATAAATTAGTTTTAAACAAATAGAACAATAATATTTTATTAATTACTTTTAATTGAGAGAAATTACAATTTTACACTTAGGTAAATAAATACTTCTAAATCTTGCTATATACTTGAAATATCTGATTATCCCTGGTTAATTTTTTAAATTGATTGAAGTTAATCAAGAGTAAATTTTGTGAAAAGGTGATTTACAGATTTGACTCTTCTAGTGTGTCTACTTAAGGGTGTTTTGAGCTAACTGTCTTATAAGTTTTCTAAAGCTGCAGTTTTTTTTTTTTTGATTTTGCTTTCTTTTGACAATTGTACTTGCAGTATTTTTAGAATATTTATATAAAGAACTAATCTTATTAACTATAATAAATTCAACATACAATTACAGAACATAATAACTATTAGACATATTTAAGTATTGATTTTTTTTTTAAATTTTTTGTCTCCGATACAGGTCTTTGAAAATATTTCACTTGATTGGTTATTAGAGTTACAACTTCCGGTATTTTTTTTTTGGGATTAATTCTCTTTCATGCCTTTTGTCTTTGATTGTTTTTTAATTAAAACAATTTTAAGCTTAGTGTTTGGAAGTAGATGGTGTTTCGTTACATCCCATCTGATTCTATTCTATATCTAGAGTCTGAGATTGCTTTATTAACTAGTATTGAGTACTATTGAGTCGATGACTGTAGTTCTTTTCTGTAGCAAAAGTACTCTGAATTTTTTTTTGTCTTGGTAATTATACAGGGTGTCCCAAATTGATTTTGTTTTTTTTTGGGAACTGGTTAGTGTTAAAGACTTATAATTTTTTTTTCAGATAGTTTTTTGCTTTCATTAGAATTTTTTTTAGAATAAAAAGTACAATTGTCAAATAGTGACAGAGTTTCACCAAACTATTTTTGGGGGATTGAATGGGAATATTTTTTTTGCGGAACTGAGAGGTCTCACTTTTGGTGATAGTTGGATTTGTGGTTGGTAGTAGCAGAATATAGCATTGAAGTTGACTTTTGAGGTTGAAGTAAGGCGTACTTACTGCAAATAACTGACTTAATTTTTTTTAAATTATTTTATTTACATTTATTTTGGTTGGGGATATTTAGTGATTAATGACTTATTGCATTTGAAGTGAAGTGTTGTGCTAGTGATTCGTGACTTTGCGAATTTGCATCTAAGTATTGTACTAGTGATTAGTGACTTAGCACATTGGTAGTGAAGTATTGTGCTGAAGTGAAGCACTAATACATGTTAGTGGTTTAAGAGAACATAAGTTGTTTTACAATAGTGTTTAATTTTTTTTTAAAGATTTTTTTTGGGTTTTATTAGGAATATTATAGATATAGGTATGGTTATCACTTGTATAAGCGAGGGATATAAACGTAGGTTAGAGAGCTATACAAGAACGGGATTTAACTAGTTTTAAGTGAATATTTTGAAGATGTCGCGGAAAGTTGAGATCAACCGTTTGGACAAAGACGAACTGGCTTATGAGTTAACATGAGAGAGTTGCTGTAGGCAATGTGGAAGAGATGCGAAGTCGCCTTGCGTTGGCTAAGCAAATGGAAAAGGCTGGTGATAGTTTACACTACCCTGCCTATCCATTTAGTTTTCAGGAAGATGTCACAACAGTGACTAAGAAACTTGATGAGCTTGTACTGCTGATTGAAAACTTCTTGGAATCATCTAAAAGTGGTACCTTTATGAAGCTGCAATCCAAACTTAATCATGTATTAGGTCGCATTGACAACATGGCATGTGACACTGATGATCGTATAAAATTAAGAGGTGAATTAATGGCACAGACGCTTACACTCATCGATGGACTGAATAAAAAGACTTCCGATTCGGCGGCGACTCTCAAATCTCAACCACCACCCAATTTGTGTGTCCTTGAGGGAACGGTGAACACATCCTTAGCGCAAGCTCCAGCTTCTTGTTCTACACCAGTAAATAACACATCACCCACTAATCCAAATACCTTTGGACAGGGTATAAAACCCATACTACCACACAAGTGGAATCTAAAATTTACGGGAGACAAGAGAGGGATGTCAGTAACTGCTTTCTTCGAGCGTGTTGACCAGTTGAGAACAGCGAGGATCTTACCGATCGATACTTCTAAATTCAGGTATAGATCTTTTCGAGGGAAGAGCATATGAATTCTATCAAGACTGTCGTTCAGAAGTGCACACTTGGGCGGAGTTGGTTCAGAAATTCAAAGAGGAGTATCAGCCAGCATTTTATAGTGAAAAGTTATTGGAGGAAATTAAAAGAAGGACTCAAGGACCGGATGAGACCATTGGGACATACATGGCAGTCATGTCAAAATATTTTCAAAGACTTGAATGTCCAATATCTGAGGATGCAAAACTGACAATCCTTCTTAGGAATATTTCTCCAACATATAGGAACCAACTGGGTGCTATGGAGATATCTAGTATCTCAGAGCTTAAAGCCTTGTGCAGACGCATAGAGACACGGATGCAGTCAGAGTATGCACCACCCCCTCGCAAAGCACAGTCGTTGGAACCTGATTTGGCTTATATTGAAGTGGATGAAGTTAGCAGATCTTCTGATCATAGGGTTGATGCTGTTGAAGTTTGTACCCGTGATGTTGCCAAGCCAAGGGCTAGAGAAATTATTTGTTACAACTGCAATAAGCCAGGTCATCGTGCGGCTGGTTGTACTGAAGCTAGAAGATTAAGATGCTATGGATGTCGAAGAGAGGGATTTACAAAGAGAAACTGTCCATCATGCAACCAGGGAAACGGGAAGCGTCACTCTTAGGTAGTCGGCCTAAGGGGAAGACAATAAATCCGACGATCACTCCAGTTTTGAATTTTATCTTGGAGCATGCGCAGAACGATGAACGCCCTTATTTGGAAGTTGACATCCTCGGACATTGGCTTCTTGGACTTTTGGACTCAGGAGCTTCGCGCACCTTTTTAGGAGGTCCTGGTTGGGACATTGTCGAAGGTATGGGCATGCATTTAAATGCATTAAGAAGGATTGGCTGTACGGTTGCTAACGGTCAGCAAGCAATGTCTATTGGATCAGTAGAACTGCCGATAAGAGTTCGTGATAGGGTCAGAATTTTGGAAGTTTTAGTTGTGCCGGAGTTGCCACATGTGCTCATTCTGGGTATGGATTTTTGGATTGCCATGGGAATAGTCCCAGATCTGAGACACAATGATTGGTACTTTTCTGATACTCCAGTGAAACTCGACAGTATCCATGATCAACTTACTGTGTTAACATCACTTGAAGACTTAAAGCTTGCTGCACTAGTAGAGATCAGCTGATGGGATCGCAGTTAGGCTGTGCAACTATGGTAGAACATAAAATAAGAACGGACTCTCCACCAATTCGTCAGCGTCCATATCGCGTGTCTCCAGTCATTCAGAAAATTATGGATGAAGAAATTGACTCCATGTTAAATCAAGGTATTATAGAACCAAGTTCAAGTGCTTGGGCATCACCTGTTGTTATGGTTCAGAAGAAAAATACAGGGGTGTACAGGTTCTGTGTAGATTATCGCAGACTTAATGGTGTGACTGCTCGGGATAGTTACCCACTTCCTCTAGTTTCAGAAACGCTGGACAAGCTAAAAGACGCTAAATATTTATCCACTTTAGACATCAAAAGTGCATATTGGCAAGTACCTATTGAGGAGAATTCTCGACCACTGACGGCATTTATTTGCAGGAGAGGTCTGTTTCAGTTCCGCAGAATGCCTTTTGGACTTCACAATGCCCCTGCAACTTGGCAGAGGTTGATTGATACTATTGTGGGTCCTGACCTGGAACCAAATGTTTTCGTTTATTTAGACGACGTAGTGGTCCTAACGCAAGATTTTGACGAACATCTACGGATCCTTGATGAAGTATTTCGACGTCTTAGAGAGGCCAATATCACTGTGAGTTGGGAGAAATGTAACTTTTGCAGACCCGAGATGAAATATCTTGGTTATGTGGTTGATAGACGCGGACTACGTGTAGATCCTGATAAGGTTAAGTCCATGTTAGAATTGCCTAGACCAACTAATGTTTCGGAAGTGCGTAGAATAGTAGGAAGCTTCTCTTGGTATCGCAGATTTGTACAAGACTTTTCCACTATCATAAGTCCACTTACTCAGCTTACTAAGAAGAACCATAAGTTTGAATGGACGGAAAAGTGTGAGAATGCTTTTAGGACGATCAAGAACAAGTTAATCAGTGCACCGATTTTAAGCTGTCCAGATTACAGCAGGGAATTTATTATCCAAACAGATGCTTCTGGCTTTGGTATTGGAGCAGTTCTAACGCAACCAGATCCAAAGGGTGAGCGGGTTATCTCGTACCTCAGTCGTTCACTATCTCGACAAGAGAAAAACTATACCACCACTGAACGGGAATGTTTGGCTTTAGTATGGGCGGTTGAAAAACTCCGACCTTATATCGAAGGAATCCCTTTCAGTGTCATCACGGATCATTATAGTTTAAAATGGTTGCATAATTTGAAAGATCCTAGTGGTAGATTGGCCAGATGGTCTGTGAAATTACAGCAGTTTGACTTCAAGGTTATTCATCGGCCTGGGAAGGATTTGGTGGTTCCTGATATGTTGTCAAGGGCGGTGCCAGTTTTAAATCTTATCGATGATGGTGAACAGGCTAGACCTGCACCAGTAAAAGATAATTGGTACAACAAAATGGTAGAAAGAGTGATTGCTACCCCACTGAAATTCTTGAATTGGCGATGCTCTAGAAGTAAGTTGTTCAAATACATCAAGAACGACTATTTTGGGCTCTTGTCATCGGAAGACCATTGGAAGTTGGTATTGCCTAAAGAGGAACGGTTGGAAGCCATAAGTTCAGCTCATGATTTACCAACTGCGGGTCACATGGGGGTATTTAAGACCTTTAATAGATTGGCAGAAAAGTTTTATTGGCCGAAGATGCGGCAGGATGTTGCCAGATATGTGAGGAATTGTCAGATTTGCGCAGCCCATAAGTGTGATCCAAAGGGTGCAAACGACCAGATGGTATCTCATAGTAAGCCCACTCGTCCATGGGAAATGATTTCAATGGATTTGGTTGGACCTTTGCCACGTTCGTATAAAGGAAATACAGCTATCTTGGTAGTTACCGATTATTTGAGTAAATTCTCTTTAATATTTCCACTACGCTCTACTTCTTCTAAAGTGATTATCAACCGTATAGAAGAACAAGTGTTCCTTTTATTCGGCGTAAGTCGGGTGATTTTATGCGATAATGGTCCACAATTCCGTAGTAGTGAGTTTAAGAAATTTGCAGATAGCTATCATTGCAGAATTCAGTTCAATGCAAATTACCACCCTAGGGCTAATCACACCGAACGTCAAAATAGAACTTTAAAGACCATGTTGTCAATGTATGTGAGTGACAATCACCGTAAGTGGGACGAACAATTGCAGAAGTTGGCCTGTGCTATTCGCACTGCGGTCCAAGAGACCACTAAAGTGTCACCGTTTTTCTTAAATTTTGGAAGAAACATGTGCCTTTCAGGCAAGGACTATAGTAATAAAGATCTTGTAGAAACAGAAGATGGAAACCAAAGCGCAGGAGAGAGTAGAAATGAGGGATTTCGGAAGTTGTTTGCGGAAGTTAGGAGCAGATTGGAAGCGGCTGGTCAAAAGAATATTGCGAAGTATAATCTTAGAAAGCGTAGTGAAGTCTTTTCTCCAGGTCAGAGAGTGTGGAAGAAGAATTTTGTTTTGTCTGATGCTGCCAAGTACTTTACACATAAGTTAGCACCGAAATTTGTCGGACCGTATATCATTCGCCGTCAGATATCGCCTTGGACATACGAGTTACAGGACAGAGACGGGAAGGTTCTGACAGGCACTTGGCACGCTAAAGACCTGAAACGCTCTCCTGACTACGATTGTCCCTAGCGGGCCAATCGTTTTGTGGCAAGGGGGGGAATTGTAACGTGATAATTTCGGACTTATAGCATGCTAATAATAATATTAAACTATTTAAATAATTATATAATAAACAAATTTTTAGATAATAATACTACTAAATATTAATCATTTTTGAATTTACAATTTTGCTTTCCTATCACGTTTGTCTTTTACAACTACGAAAACTTCTTTTAATGCGCTATGGATTTAATATGTTAATGATTATTCTTGTGCGATTCTGCCGTTTCGATTTTTAGAGAACAGAATTTTGGATTCAGTTAGTGCGAACTGAAATAAAACAAGTATATTAGAATTACACTGTATAGGTCCGCGCAACTGATCGATGTGTCACGACATCTCCAGGTCTCGTTTATCAATAGCCTGGCTTACGGTTCGATTATCGATTTTTCTGTCGTTAATTTTGGAAAGGTACCGCGGTGGAAGTGGACGGTCGGGGCAGTTTCCTCGGTCTCCTGCACACATCGCAGTATTCTATCAGGCGCATTTGGTCGTATCGTAGGTTCCTACAAAAGAGGGCGCTACATTGTCAATTTTGGGAAAGAATTATTCAGATGAGTCGGATGCATTATGGCAGGTCTAGATTTTGTTATTATTTTCGAGGGCTTACAATGGTGTAATTTGGGGTTCTTTTGGAATGCCCAAGTATAGTTTTGTGAGTGATTTTTTATGATAAGTTTTCCGGTAATATTGCCCTCCGTGATGCCGACGTATTTCTAGTCATTTCTAGTTTTATCGACCGGTTCCGGTGGTTACAACAGCAATCTGTGACCGTAGTTGCCAGATCATGAATAAGTTTCCGATCCCGTGACTGCAGAATTTTTATATCGGATGTGACATTTTACCTGACTGTGGCTCTGAAACAATGAATTTTATATATTGTTTCTATTTCTCGGATTTGACCTTTGGATATTTAATTGACGGATATTTGCTGTGCCTTTGGTGTTAAGTATGACTGGTTGCTTATTGATAAAGAATTGAAGTCTTAACTAGGATTTTATGAGTGGAATCGTGGCAACATGGCGAGACATTTTGGACCTGTTGCTCCAAAAATTTGTTCCTGCTTGGTGAGTCTCAAGTCAGCAGTGTGGTGCGCGGTCCATTTTCTGATGCCTTCATCATAATTTTCAAGTAGAGCCTGGCTTGATCGTATTTACGAGATTTATTGATGAGCATCTTTTGCGAAATAGTTCCTGTTTGGATTTGAAAGTTCTAAAGTTGTTATTCGGGCACTTTGGGGTTTTTTTTGGACAGAGGAAGTTCGCACCCACGAGGGAGAATTGTGAAAATGGCCGCCACACTCTAAAATCCTCGTTCCACCATCTTTAGAGGATATCCTGCTGCTGACTTGCCATATTGGCACCTGGAATAGCAGATTCCGGTGAGTTTTTGTATATTTGATTATTTAATAATATGATAATGCCCGTGTATGGTTCTTAGTGGCCATTTCCATGACCATACGCCATTTTGTTGAACATCTTCGGTCTGGGTTGACATTTTATTTCTTTAAATTTAGAGTCAAGACTTCGTAAGAAGCCCACTGCACTTGTCCAGACCATCGACAACCACTCGTTGATTCCGTTTTTAGCATTAGGCAACTGCTAGACCCAGACTCCATTTTGGTTAGAAAACCCTCAGAAGGAGGTAATATTATTTTATTTGCATATTTTATTTAATTTTTGTTTACATTTTGGGCTATATTTGGATATGGTTTAATGTTTGCTAAGGGATGTTTTCTCTTTAGGGTTTTTTTTTTGGTTTGGATATTATTCCAAGGGATTTCCGTCACGACGACGATCAAGTCCTGTAATTTGGATTTTTCTTTGGATCAGTTATTGGGATTGCCAACTTGCCTGACCAGGCAAGAGACTCACGTTCAGCATCGGAGCTGGTGCTGCTCCCACCTGTATACGCCTGAGTCCAGGTGACATTTCTTCGCCTGAAGGTCTGAACAGCTAACGGCCACAGCTATTGGAGGACGTCCAGATAAGTAACCGTAGCAAATAATTAAAATTTCAACTATTATATCTTTTGCAAGCTAAATTCCTCGATACAGTCAATTAGCCAATTTATTAATTTGTTCTTCATATTTACAAATTCAAATTTAAATTAATTTTTCTCACTAAAAATCAAAATCTATTTACTAATTTTAAACTAAACTTTTTACCTTATTATTGAGCTGACTGGCTTATCGAGTGGCCTTTAATAACTTGTTTTGATTCTATTTATAATTTTTGATGTATTTCACTGACTTGTATTTGATTTTGCACTCACGATTTATGGCGTCATAATATCGACCGTGGTACTATATTTTTATATATTCCTGCATACTGTTGACCATTATCATATTTATATTTTTTTTATTATTCATTTTCTTGTGTACAATATCGATTTCTCTTAAGCTGCAGGTAATTTTAATAATTAAGATTAGAAGCTTAGTACATATTATAGCTGTATCGCTGTTGGCCCGCGTTTGGACCATACCTACATATACTATTATTGTACTTGAAATAACTTTTGAAAAAAAAAACAAAAAGAACAACTTATTTGATATTAGTATATGATTTCAAACAAAATTTTGCGTTTTACTGCTGCTACCTACCTACAAGTGAGACCCTCATATCTTAATTAATTATTTGGTATTCTGTGAAGGTAAGCTCATTGGTATAAGATAATATTTTGGTTTTTCGTTGCTTGGAATCGCTAGAGTTGTGCAACACTGGGCGATAATTCGTAATTATTATCGGCTTAGTACTTCATTAACTTATTTGATAAAGTAGAGTAATAATTAATTACGTGGCGCAAAATATTTAGATCTTAACCCAGCCCTTCTCCACTGTTGCTGTCGGCCTCTACTATTATTCTCCCCAGCTTGTTCCAACTCTTAGGGTCTCCAACGCCTTGATGAATTCGAAATTCAGTATACTTATTGATCATTAAATAAATATCCGGTAAGTGAAAATTTTGCTGCCATAAGAAACGTTGATTTTTCATGTGTTGTTAAGAATACTACTTTTTATTCGTAAATATATGTGTTACGCCGTTGATTAAAAGCTTTCCGCAGTAAACGAATTTCCAAAAATTACCCATATACTTTTTATTTTTTTAATTTTGAATCATAAGGTACTCCATAAACGGTATCGAATTTTGATGGTTTTGTCTTTAAACCCTCCATATATGTATGAAATATAATATTTAGTAGAACACACGTTATTAGGTAAAAGTATAAAGTATGACTGTTTTTAGTATTCCCCAATTTTTGGATAAAAATTTCGGTAGTATAGATACTGGATATTAGCTTCTATAGCATTTAAAAGTAGAGAGGAAAGTGTGGTTCTCGATCCCAGCATTCAATTCACTATTTTTTGGCTGTTATAACTTTTAATATGACAAACAAAATTTGATATAAGTTCTTACGTGAACAGTAAATTTACACCATTTTCATATATTTTTACATTATCAAAATTAAAATACCTTTCACATGTAAGAAAAAAAAAAGATATTGTTTTTTATCTTAAATCGAAAAGGGTGTATTCGAAGTTATTAACTTTATTTATATTAACTGATATGTAACTTTGTTTACTTATTATCTCCAGAACCTAAAAGTTTTTTTTAAATCAATTATTTTAAGTAGTGTATGGAGGATATCACCTTCCCCTCGCACAGTTGAAAGTAGAAAGGAAAAGTTTTAACAAATTTTAATTCACCATTTCTTGAATATTATAACTTTTTAGTGCGGCAAACAAAATTACATATAAATTCTTCCGTTAAGAGTAAATCTACGTCATTTTCATATGTTTTACATTGTCAAAGTTAAAATACCTCACATATGTAATTAGCTATTTAAAAAAAAAATCACAAATGTTAATTCACTATTTTATGACTTTTATAACTTTTAGTAGGACAAACAAAATTACATATAAATTCTCCCGTTAAGAGTAAATCTACTTCATTATCATATATTTTAAATTATTAAAGTTAAAATACCTTTCAAGTGTAAGAAAAATAGATATTGTTTTTTTTTTATATTAAACCGAAAAGGGTGTTTTCGACTTTTTTCGTGGCGTCGTAAAGTTGTTACATTTTATTATATTGCGGGTTTCCTTTCAATTGTTCCACTAAAAACTCATAAGAACAATAAATTGGGGGACTTTTTAAACTCCGAGTGTAGAGTTTACCTGCATAGCAAAATATCCTAGTTTGATGGTTTTAGCAAAACTAGTGCTTTATAGTTTTTGGAGGAAATTTGGTAAGTTAGAATGTTAGCGGACATCTGGTATCAGGGCAGCGTTTAGTAACAAAAATTATTAGTTATAAAGGTATATTTTGAGGTTATTTTACATACGAATTTTTCATTTCTCGCAGCATTTAGTAGAACACGCGTTATTAGATAAAAGTATAAAGTATGGCTATTTTTAGTGTTCCCTAATTTTTTAGATAAAAAAGGCAATAGAAACAGTCCAATATTAATCCTTTTTATCAGGTCAGTACTAATAATTTAACACGGTAAGAAATATTGTCATTTTATTTATACATTTATACATTTTGCATTTCATTTTCTTTTGTATACCTATGGCAATATATAAGGTTTTCGAATCATTTTGTCAACGATGAACATTCGCACTTAGTAGAACACACGTTATTAGGTAAAAGTATAAAGTATGACTGTCTTTAGTATTCCCCAATTTTTAGATAAAAATTTTGGTAGTATAGATACGGGATATTAACTTCCATAGCATTTAAAAGTAGAGAGGAAAAGTGTGGTTTCTCGATCGCAGCATTCAATTCACTATTTTTTGGCTGTTATAACTTTTAATATGACAAACAAAATTTGATATAAATTCTTACGTGAACAGTAAATTTACACCATTTTCATATATTTTTACATTATCAAAGTTAAAATACCTGTCACATGTAACAAAAAAAAAGATATTGTTTTTTATCTTAAATCGAAAAGGGTGTATTCGAAGTTATTAACTTTATTTATATTAACTGATATGTAACTTTGTTTACTTATTATCTCCAGAACCTAAAAGTTTTTTTTAAATCAATTATTTTAAGTAGTGTATATGGAGGATATCACCTACCCCTCGCGCAGTTGAAAGTAGAAAGGAAAAGTTGCTCTTGGATCATACCGATGGCTATTTAAAAAAATTAACAAATTTTAATTCACCATTTCTTGAATTTTATAATTTTTTAGTGCGGCAAACAAAATTACATATAAATTCTCACGTTAAGAGTAAATCTACGTCATTTTCATATGTTTTACATTATCAAAGTTAAAATACCTCACACATGTAATTAGCTATTTAAAAAAAATCACAAATGTTAATTCACTATTTTATGACTTTTATAACTTTTAGTAGGACAAACAAAATTACATATAAATTCTCCCGTTAAGAGTAAATCTACTTCATTATCATATATTTTAAATTATTAAAGTTAAAATACCTTTCACGTGTAAGAAAAATAGATATTGTTTTTTTTATCTTAAACCGAAAAGGGTGTATTCGACTTTTTTCGTGGCGTAGTAAAGTTGTTACATTTTATTATATTAAGTGATATGTATGTCAAGGGCATTCCAAAGTCAAGGACATTTCAAAGCCAAACAATTTGACCTTCAAAATATCAAGGTAATATGTAAACATCCTTACCAATTTTTCAAAAAGTATTAACTCACAAAGGCACAGCAAAATACCGAAGTTGATTCCAAATCTCAACCATAAAAGATGTCTACTGTGCATTAAAGACCATTAAAAGAGGCGATTCAAATGAGTCCAATGGTAATAGAAACGCATAGCATTTTTAAATTCAATAATTCGTCGTGGATAAAAACTTACGTTGATTCGTACAGAAATTGTAGATTTATCACATTTTACAAGGTCAAAAATGTATACATTAAATTAAAGGTAAAAAATGTATGCATTAAAACTACATGACGGCAAAGTTATCAAAAAATCTAAAGGAGTTAAATGTAACGTAGTGCGAAATAAAATAACGTTTGAGGATTATATTAACTGTCTTGCTACATTCCGCGAGAAAAGTGTTTGTCAAAATTTAATCCAAAATAAGGCCCATGATGTTTATACAGTAACCCAAACAAAAATAGGTCTTAGTCCTCATGATGATAAGCGCTGCATTACATCGACTTCTCCTGAAACATTACCATGGGGGCACTACTCGATAATGGATAAGTAATGAATTAATTTTAATATTGTATCAAAAATTATTCAATCATTTATTTCCAATGCGTAAGTGTCTATATTGATTGTTTGTCAAATTTTACTCAAAAACATGTAATGCAAAATATGATTAGAAAAAATCCTGTGATCTTATATGCAACCGATCAAACAAAAATTAGTCGATAGCATCGTCTTACATCAATTTCTGTAAAAACATTATCTTGGAGGTATTGTTCCATAATGTAGTAATTATTTATTTGAATGTGTTGTAATAGATGTTAAAGAATTATTCCTGCCTATCAGTTTGTTGTTTTTTACCTATTAAAACTCAAAAGATATTGTTTCTTAAAACACTAATCGTTTATACAGAATAGATATTTTACATTAATTTTTTCTATGTGAGATAATTTACTAAGCCCCGTATGTTAAAGTTATAAGTGTATAATTAAAATTAAGTATATCGAAATAGTCTGCATATTCAGATAATATTTTACCAAATGTTCTATAAATATTTATGTTTATAAAAAATAATTTTAATGAGTTTTAATAAGTATGTAGGCAAATGTATAGAACTGTTACCAGGAAACTACTAATTCTCTATTGTTCTATTGTTCACAACTGCTTTTCATTATAGTCATATTGAGTGAATAATGTGTACCCTTCTCCACATTAGATTTTAGAGTGTGAAATTTAAAGTATCATCATCTAGTTATCGCTAATATGTATGAAATGTATGATTTTGCTTGTAGAATATTGAAATAAATTTTTGGTTTGTAAATGACTGTTTTATTTAAGCCTAGAACAACCTATAACCTTTTCATTACACAACAAACGTAGACTGAAACATTAATTTAATTAGCAAATAAAAGAGGTTTTATTTTAATGTTCCGACGGGAGTCGAATAAGTATTTATTAGCATAGACAATAATGGATGTGTTGGCTCACCAAATGGAACAGTTGGACTTATAACATATTAAGGATATCTATTCCAGTACCAGATCCTAAATAATGGGTTTTCGTTTACCTAGATATAATCAAACAGAAACTATGATTTATCTTCCAAGACAGATCATATGGAGACATATCCAATCCGGGATGTTTCTAGTTTTAAATCAAAGGAAAATATCTGAAATTATCAGTAGACCCAATACTATGGCAATTTTTAAAAATAATTTTATAAGTTGTTACTGCTACTCTTAATGCTATATGTTTTTCAATAGGAATAATATTTTTAAATAAGAAATAGTATAAAAATAAAAATTTCACTGTATTTTAAGTTTATATTATTAATTTACATATTACTTTAACAACAACAACCCCTATACCCCAAAAAAGCAAGAAACAATATTTAGATGATAAAATACCAAAAGAAAGTTCAACTCGTCTTTAATATTTACATAATTCTCTAAACAAGTATCACAAAATTTTAGTAATTTTATTCTATGTTTTAAAACCCTATTAATATTTTTATTAAACTAAACAATTTATGCATGTATATTTTTTGTTAAATCATACAAATAAATGGAAAAACTGATAATGCCTCTTTGACACTTGCGCAAATGACTGATATTGGTCTTTTTCGATGAACCGTATAAGAAAAATGTGTGTATATAGCGCAAAAAATGGCTTTGCCAATCCGACTGATAATGATCTTACGAAAAATACTCTCTTGTACTTTTTTGACATGTTTTTTCCTATATTTGCATGTATAATTTTAGTATTTAAAGGCATTATCCTATATTTTGCATAATATGTTTTAAATATTGAGTATTTACATATGTTTTATTTGTCTATAGTAAACACCCATACATTTTTTTTTATCTACGCATTGACGAAATACCCTAAAACACTTAGAAAACAAAAAAAAAATTTTTTTTTCCTAACATTTTTTTCTCATCGACTTTGAAAAATTTCTGTTGCAATTCAATGTTGGATGAAAATAATTCAGATTTCATTTGAAAAATATTTTTCTATCTCTCATAGTTTCCGAGTTATTACGGGTCAAAGTTGGCAAACATCTAACTATTTATAACCCTTTTTTCAAAATTCCATTAATTTCCTTGAAAAAATTACACAATATAGTGTCTGAGATTACAAGAAACTTTCTTCAAATAAACATTTTTCTATATATTCGGGAAATAGTCTAAAAAAAATATTGAAAGTTTTATAATTATTTATATATGCATTCCCTCATACTTTAATAAATTTCGTTGAAAAAATTACACAATATAGTGTTTGGAAAAACAAAAAACTTTCTTCAAATAAACATTTTTCTATATATTTGGGAAATAGCCTAAAAAATTATTGAAAGTTTTATAATTGTTTATATATGCATTTCCTCATACTTTAATAAATTTCGTTGAAAAAATTACACAATATAGTTTTTGGGAAAACAAAAAACTTTCTTCAAATAAACATTTTTCTATATATTTGGGAAATAGCCTGGAAAAATTATTGAAAGTTTTATAATTGTTTATATATGCATTTCGTCATACTTTAATAAATTTCGTTGAAAAAATTACACAATATAATGTTTGGAAAAACAAAAAAACTTTCTTCAAATAAACATTTTTCTATATTATTGGGAAATAGCCTAAAAAATTATTGAAAGTTTTATAATTGTTTATATATGCATTTCCTCATACTTTAATAAATTTCGTTGAAAAAATTACACAATATAGTGTTTGGAAAAATAAAAAACTTTCTTTAAATAAACATTTTTCTATATATTTGGGGAATAGCCTAAGGTTGCGTTTGTGGGCGTGTACATATAGATTTTTTCAAGGTTGCGTTTACAAGGACACACAGAATGCATGTGAATTTTCAAGGTTGCGTTTACAAGGACACACAGAATGCTTGTGAATAGGATTTGAGTGTTATTTTCTCTGAGACTTTTTTTCAAACAAGACTAAATTTATTTCAAGGTCCATCTTTAATTAGAACTAATTGATTCTCAAAATACTCTATATTTATATTGATAAATTTAAGAATAAACAAATAACACAAATATATTAATAAAATGATTATTTATTTACAAAATTATGTTTGCATGATACATATAATTGTTTACATTCCTATTTGTTTTTCAAAGTTTTCATTCTCTATATCGTCAACATCCATTTTTTCCCATTCTTCAGTAGCATCTGAGGTATTGTCTACACGATCCAAATTATCTGCACCATTTCCCACAACTTCATTGATGTTTTCCGCTGAGACCAAACCATACTTTGATAACAATTCCTTGGGTAAATTTAGTATTTCGACAATATAGCTTTGGAGACCTTCGTCGATTATTTCCACGCAAAACTCGTCTAAGTTGATGGAACCATACATATATTTTTGAAATTTTAAACAATTTCCCTTCATTTTTAAAATTTGTTATAAAACCCCATTATTTACTGAACTTTTCAATTGGCTCTAATATATCGATAAACACACTTTGATCAGTCTTCCACTAGTAAGATTTAAATGTTCATTTCAGGCATCATTTTATTTAAACCCGAGCGTTACGCCACTGGGCGAGCCAGCCTGGTGGCAGCTGGCAGCAAATTATATGCATAGATTACGCGTCCTCTCTCTCTTTCCTTGTCTAAGTTACGCGTCCTCTCTCTTTCCTTGTCTAAGATGAACTCATTGTCTTTAACCTAAAATTCGTAATTTGACAAATATTTGACAGGAAAAATCATATGACAGTTCAAGAGCTAATATGATGCTGTCCAGGTTACATTTGGTGACGATGCTACTCTAATGGATTCATTATAGTACTAGGACCGTAATGGATTCATTATAGTCCTTAAACAACGAACTTAGCTACGAAAAAACGACTGCCTTTCGGAAATATGTTTTTAACAAAATTTGCAAAATGTTTGTCTAAATAAATGACACCAGAAGAAAAAGTTTTGTATGTTATTCGGATCGAAAACAATCGTGAAAAAAAATCTATGACTTATGTCAGTGACTGGTGTGGATTCCATAATCTAAAGTCGTTATCCCTAACTTTTTTTAATAACGGCTTCAGTGAATGAATGCACTATTTAGTCCTAAAAAAGATCAGTGCGAGTGAAGAAAGAAGTGAAATTAGGAAAAGATAAAGACATGCAATTAAAACCGTTTGTCTTTCCTGCAGACATGCAAGTAGTGTTAATGGTAATGATTTAATAACTAAATTTTATCATTGGTTAATGGCACCTAAATCAAATGTGAGAAGTTTATATTATAAAACAAAGCTGCAGGTACATAATCTCTGCTTTTATAACTTACAGAGTAAGGACGGCTAATGATATTTATGGAATGATGTAGAAGGTGGCGTAAGAATTTTTAACTGCTTGGGTTTATTTAAAAAAAAAGTTTTGTTTCAAATGAACAGCAAGAATAAGTGTGTTGACGGAAGTGATAAAGTTATAATAATTTACAGCGACGTCTATACGTATCATAATAAACACAACGTAATGAGTAATGCACTTTTAAATTTTGCCATTAATTTTAAAATTAATATAGAAATATTTGGAGGTGAGAGATATCCAGATGGAGGTCGATGCGATGCACTCAAGAATAGAATGACGTATAAAAAACATCAATATGACGTTAGTTATTCCAATTATTCTTTCTTCAAAAGTTTTGATAAGATCGATTTTTTAGGAGTATCTGACCGGGACGAGTCAAAGTAGACGATAAAGTAGTATATATAGGAACAAACAAAGATTATGTCTTTAAGCAACGTCATTTATTCGTAACATTTTTGTTAATACGTTTTTTTTTCGCGATTTACTACTCTAGTTATTAAAATAAAAACTATTGGTTAAATGATAAACTCCAAAGCAATCAGCAATTGCTATTAATATTATAATTCTTTGAGTAATATATTAGAGGTTCCACGGTTCTACTTCTAAAATATAATGATTGTTTTTATAACCCAATAACTTTTAATAATTATATTACTTGTAATATTATTACATAATAACTATATTTTATCATTTCAAATACATTTAAAAATCTAATTTAATTCATGTAATGACTACATTTTAAAATACTTTTTTAATTATTTTTTGCGAAAGGTGAGAAATTACTCCTAATAATTACATTTTTTTGAGACGTACTGCAATTATCATTACTTTTTGAATAGATTAAATAATTATTACATTTTGGACGTATCACTTTTTGGTGGTTAGAAATTTACCAAGTTTGATGCCTTTATATTTAAAACCAACCAACATAAGTGACAGAAATCAAAAGCAATGTAGAGTCCACGCCTCTTATAGTATTATTTTTGATTAATTTTCGCAGTTGCCTTTAAAGATAAAAGCTAATGGTAAAAAAACAGCAAACATTTTTTTTTGGATTTATTATACATATTTTATACGAAAAATAAAACAAAAATAAATTAATAAATCTATCTTGTTAGTATACTAACAATGTTGTGAGATGTAAGGGTACAGAAATGTATAAAAACATACTTAGGTATCTACAAAATATTTGAACCTGGAAACGAAAATGTACAACAGTTAAACCTAACTATTTAATACTAACACAATCACCGTCGACCTTGCCTTAATAGTGTGTAGGATGTACCAAAGATACCTTATGGGTATTTTTCATGTTCTATTATAATGCGAGTAAAATCAAATGATTGATATAGTTTTTCTTTACATAAATTTATAAACTCTGTTATCTTCTCAAAATTAGAAATTTTCTTGTTCATCGAAAACCATTCTTATTCTTAATAGTATATTCCACATTTTTATTGCTCAAAACTACAAACTTATAGTTTGCAAATAGAATTCAGATGAACTATTAAGTCATTTTATTAAAATATTATTATAAAGATATTTTTGGACCGTCCTGTGTCTATCATTCAGTTCGTACATTATTTATTTAGTGCATTTACACAAATTCGGTAATTATCCTAACGTTCAATGGAACATTTTGGATTTTATCGGTGCACTAAGATAACAGTTTGTGCAAGAAGTTAATAATAATGTGTGGTCCTCAAAGGTATTTAAATCTAAATTAATTTAAGAAAATACTTTTATTAAATGTAGTTGCCGTTATCCAGTTCTCCGTACATCTCTATGCTTTCTTTGAGTTGGTTGGCAGCAGTTTCCATTTTTTCCGTTAGAATTTGGCAAATTTGCGAATATGGCTTTAGGAGAATGATTGGTACGTGGTCATCTCGTCTCTGAAGCAAACAAAAAAATGTATGTTATTTCCATGAATGTTTACTTGCTTATATAGCGTAAAATTTATTACTGTTTTAAATTTTTCTAGAAATTAAAAAATAAGTTTTAATTTCATTTAATGGTAGCTTCCCCATATCTTGATTTGTTTACGGGATAATATATAAAATTTTAATAGTAGTTTTTGGCCACATACAAACTAAAATTCTATGTTTATTAGTATATCGGTGGAAAGGGTAGCGGAGATATTCTCTACAGTCCCAGTAGAGAGATCTACTTTAGGGTTGGCGACTCTTCCCACGTGAGCTCTTGCTTTTCCTTCAACTACTAATACAGTACCAAATCATGTGACAACCCCCAATCACTTACACCCTCTTCGTATTTCTCCCTCATCCTATATCCCATCCTCCAACACTAGCCAGTGTGGATGATAAAACTCTCAAATCGCGAATTTGAAATAGTACAGAACATGACCATAGGTGGTTAGGGGCAATAACTCCAAATTCCACACATGGAAAAGGGCCTGCCTCATGGATTCTGAGGGAGGCAAAAATTCGCAGCCACACGAAATCATCAATTCAATAACCCACACCTAATCACTTACAACATTAGAATTTTATAGTCCGACTATCTCACTTAAATTCTAGGATTTAGTGAAACAAGAAGAGCTGACGAGTTATGGACCATTAGAAGACATAGATGGGGAGCTCGACAAAGGCAGCACTTAGGCTCACTTGGGCCCATAGTGCTATCCCCTAAGTAGGCGTGTCAGGCCAAGAGCCCCATCCTTTTTAGAAAGGAAAGGACCCTTTCAGGTCGAGCACGTCCCACAAGCTCGGGTTCCACATATTTGTCACCCAAGCAAAGCAGTCTGGCGTTGACTAAAGCGTCACATCGAAGATATGAAACATCTTCAAAAGTAGACATATACTATGTCAGAATAACATACAAAAAAATCACCACTTAGGAGGGGAGGAGTAACAACAATAAACAAAAGATCAAAAATCAAATTACAAAAATTAAGGCAATATCAGAAAGGGTAATATATATTTGGTGCTAAAAATATCAAAATGTTACTCCATATAAATGATTCAAGCCGATGCCCCAACAAGAAACTCAGAAGGCAGCGACGGGGACTTCAATGCCAAAATCGATAATGCCAACCACGATGACATCCCTAACAGAGGACACTTTGGCTTAGGCCCAGTCACCCCAGAACTACGTCATCGTATTAAGCCTAAGCTTTTTTCTACAGGTGGTTACTATAGTAGGTTTGAAACTAAGAAGGGTATTAGCTAGCTCTAGTCAGGGGGGTTTGGGCAGGTAACAGCTACCTGAGAGGTGAAAAAATGTTTCCAATTACATTAAAGTATCAAAGCTTGCTTTTGAATATGTCCTACAGGATTAATACCTATTACAGACCCGCATTTACTATTGCCAGGCGCTTCTCTCGGGTTCTAGTTGATGCAGACGCTTTAAAACGCGATAAATAGTCGACGCGACATAGTAATAAGTCTAAATGACTTCGCACATATCTTATGGGAATTTGATGAACCGTCAAATTCCATGAAATTTCACTATGTTATAGATCTCGACCTCCTAATTAAAAGTCCTTATGGGCAGTACTTAATTCTATGACTAATTTCAAAGATAAATGAGTCTTAAATATTGCCCAAATCTCTTATAAAATACATAGGAACAATCAACATCAAATTACTTTTTTCAACATATTTAACGTATAGTACTACTCAAAATAAGAAAAAAGTTTTACATAAACATAAGTTTAAAAACCGCTTTAGAAAGATATTATTACAGGCCAATGAGCACGTTACACTATCGGCAAGGTCCATGAATATGTATACCTGGGACATTTAATTAAACTTTGAAAAGAAAATCACCAAGCCGACGTAACTAGAATAGTTAGAATGACTTGGGCTACAGTGAGATACCTGAAAACGGTCCAAAAATTGTCCAACTAATTTGAGTATTAAGTATATGTGGTGGAAACAAAAACACTGACTGTCAAAGCTGCCAATAATAATGGCATGGTAAAATTTATTTTAATAAGATTATGGCACGATTTAGTTTTTTCAAATGATAATCTTATTTTGTTCTGTAGACAATGTATGTATCGTACTAACCTGGAACAAACATTCTCCTTCGAAATCCAGTAGTTGATGTTTCCTTGCTCTAATTAGCATTCCGACTACTTTATCAGAAATTCCGGTGTAAATCTGCAATGAAAAAAAATCTATTGAAACAATGCTTAATTTTTTCCTAAAAATCTAACCTAACTTAAACCACTAGGGTGATATCTTGACAGGTTTTGGCGATTTATATTTTTACTTCCCCCGTAAGAGGAAAGTGTTGTATTCGTAAAAAATCAATGTCAATTTCGCCGGTCTGTCTGTTTGTCTGTAGGGCTGTTCGCGGCATAGGTAAAAAACTGCTTATACGATTGATTTCAAATTATGGTCAAAAATTAAGGTTCATTGATGAAATTCATCTCGAATTTTGCACAAAAATCAAGTATTACGTAGAAAAGAGCTGTCGAAATTTTAGTATGAATCCAAAATGGCGGTTTAATAAAATATTTAAAAAATCAGCCTGAAAAACTATTTATTAGATTGTTTTCAAATTTGGTGCAAAAATTAAGTGTTATATAGAGATGGACTGGTAAAATTGTGGGACGAATTCAAAATGGCGGCCAAATAAACCCTTCCAGGATTTTATGGCTTTTTACGTTTTAGGGTGATTAGATGCCTATGGTTTCTCAATTCCGTCAGTGTGTCTGTTCGTGGTGTAGCTAAAAAATACATATCTGATTAATTTTAAATTCTAAGCTGTAAAATCTGTCGTGAAAGAATGAGTAAAATCAAGCAGTGCTCTTGCAATAATAAGAACATAAGGTATATAGTGTTAAATCTCTTGTCTGTTTCAATGATATATTTGGGTATGGAATATGCAATATAAAATGTGCTTAGAATTTGTCGTGGGATTTTAAAAGCCAGTACATACTGTTTTCATAAAATACAAAAAATGCATTGTCTTAGAGTTGCACCTCACAACCATCAGATAATTAGATAAAGTTTTTAAAATTTCGCACTTTAATGAAATTAAAATCGCCCAAACAAATTGAAACAAGTAAATAAAAAGAGGTTCCATTAAACAAAAATCCTCGGTTGAAAAAGCGGTTATTAAACCAATAAGAACAGAACAGGACGCCTGTGCAGTAAAAAATTTGAGGCAGATGTTGATTTTTTGAAGCACTGTTAAGAATTACATCACAGAAGTGACAGATGCAAAGAGACGATCAGTTAAGGTGTTTGGCAAAAATACATTTTTCTGAAAATCCGAGGGGAAAAAATAAAACTAACAAATTAGATATTTCATTAAAAAACTTTTCAGACATACCTCATTTTTGGGACACCATGTATAGTAAATTGGAAAAATTTAAATCAGAAGTTAATTTTCTAACGATCTGTCTTCCCCTCAGAAAAATTAGATACAAAAACAAGGTGTTCAAATTCACCACTTTGTTAAAATAAAGTTATCTGTTTAGAGAAATCATAAAACGTCAAAATCGGCAAAAAGGTGTCGCTAAATGATATAACTTGTATAATATATGAAAATTGTCAGAATATTTAATTATTATTAAACTTGTTTCAACCCATTGCTTTGTATATGCGTATGTTCAATCAGTATTTCAAAAGAATATACATATATATATATATATATATATATATATATATATATATATATATATATATATATATATATATATATATATATATATATATATATATATATATATATATATATATATATATATATATATATATATATATATATATATATATATATATATATATATATATATATATATATATATATATATATATATATATATATATATATATATATATATATATATAAAAATTGTAAAAGTACTCACAGAGAAAAGGTTTCCAAAACTAATTACTTTTCTTGGGTCATTCTGTTTTTCATGTGTTTCAAAAAGAGGTTCTCCACATTGATTAATGACCTGACACAGCTGAAGCATTTCTTTGCATACTTGAATTGTGGCTTTGAATGCTCTTTGCTCTGAAAGAGATCCTTTTGGGGGTCTGCAAGAAAATAAAGATTTATTTCTATTAAATTTACTTCAATCTAAAAGGTAATATGATTCAAAAAATTTTTGGTTGATATCCTAAAAACTTACTTTCCGTATTCTTCTTTTGAAATCTTTGGCTTGGGCAGATTTGATACGCATTTATCATTGGAGAAGGGGTTGACACACTGCTTTTTGGTGTGGTTATCGGCAAATGTATTGAAAAGGGCTACTTTAGATTTTAGAGGTGAATTCTGAAACAAACATACATATTAAGTAGTATAATTAAACTAGTGCAAACACCGGAAATTGGTACAAAAATAAAAATATATTCTGGATATTTGCCCTATTTTTTATTTTTAAATTTTGAAAATTAATCTGCTATCAGCTTAATAAATTTTCGTTACTTCTAACTAACGTCTTGCCTATTTTCTTGTTTTTTGGTTGAAATTACATTTCGAATTAGGTTCTGAGAAACAATTATTATTAAACATTTAAAAGGTCCTTGTTTACCTTTTTATACGTTAAGCAACTAGCTCATATTACCATATAAATTCATATCTATATTTTCTTGTATAACAAATGCGGAATCTTTTCCGATTCAGTTTAATATATTTTGTTGATTTATTAATGGTAATAATTGATAACTGGAACAAAAGTGTTTGTTTACTATTGAATACAATTTTTTGTCAATTCACTACTTTTGGATTGCCCTGGACCCTTATTATCTTTTGTGCCAATGTAATCGCATTCAACACATCACTGATATCAATATTAAATCAGGACAAAGATGTATCTTATCGATCTGTATACGGAACATAAAACCTAATTTCGCGAATACCGGTTGCCAATCTATACCTATAAAACAGTACCGTAACTGACTGACTGATTGACAGACAACTCGCAGAATAAACCGGTGGACCTAGATATTTAAAATTTGGAGGAAATATTCTTTGAGTACCTTAGGGGTGCAGTAAGGAGGAATTTTACCAAATTCCATCCGTAAGGGCTGTTACATTATTTTTGAAAATTCACCTACTCAGGGGGTGAACGGGGCTGGCAAAACAGTACCGTGATTGAGTTATCGTCAACATACAGCCTAATCCAGTGGACCTAGAGATTTGAAAGAAGGAGTTTTACAAAATGCCATCCGTATAGGGGTGAAAAGGGTAGGTACAATTTAAATGAAAAAAAAGTTACGATGATGAGACTTTGTAAATATAGTCTTCAAAAGAAATAAAATAACACGTGTTTCATTATTTTCTAATGGGGGTGTCAATGTTGTATGAAGAAGCATTAATTTTGTCGTATGGATCTGAATTTTTGCAAGCTTATGTAATTCGAATGACAATACAGTAATTTGATACTATCGAGCTGATCCAATCATGACAAAGTTATTTTTGTAATTTTTTTAAACTATAACATATCTTTCTTTAATTATAAGCTAAGGAGGCTAGCATTACTTCTTAAGTCAGGGTCGATGCGAGGCACGTACAAGAGGGGCAATACATCGCACGCGGCCCCGCGCTTTGACCAGTTTCACGTTTGAACCTTATAGTTTCAATCCGCTGGAGCGGACACATAACTCTAATACAAAAGGCATGACCGTTTTTCAGTCATCCGTTGATAATTGGTTGTTGTTCCTTCTTAGGCGTCCTGGACGGATCAAATATACAAGATGTTGGGAAACAACTTAAGGAAACTTAAGCGAGATAAAATAATTTTAGTACGCCATTTATGACAATGTTAAATTCTCATTCAAGATTTATCAATAAAAGTACATAATTTGCAGCACTTTGCATTGCCTTAAAAATAACTTATTCACTTTAACTATATCTGTCAAAACAGAAAAGGTATGGCCGAAATAAGTTTTGAGGTATAAGTAAAGTGCCTCTGGTGGCAAGTTACGGAAATATTTTACGTTTGGATAAGATTACTAACCGAAACTTTATATGTTAAAATATAGCATTTGCATGTGCTAAATTAGTAATTTCAGTGTTAATTAATAATAAAAATTCTACTTATTTTCTTAAGATTCATATTTTCTTTAGTCATAGCCATAATATTATTTTATGATTAGTAGTATTTAAGTACAAAAATAATAAATTTATATTTATTATAATGGGATAATTTTGTGTAGGTTCGGAGCAAATATTAAGTACAATTCAGAATTCATTTATCTGTACGTTTATCCCACTTATATACAGAGTTATTCATGGTGAATCCTCTATTAGAAAGTATCAGCAATTAATCAAAAACACATTTCAAACAAAATATGTGGTGCCCTCTGTAGCAGATTTCGTGGTATTTGAGTAAATAAAAAAAAAAGAAAAGCATCGCAGGTGATTTGTTTATACAAGAAGAGGCTTGACTTTGTTAAACGTGTTTTAAACTTACTCCGGGAAAAATTATCCCTACAATTAAATTGCAAGAAATATAGTTTGGAACTACAGCTACACTACCTACAGCTTTAACTTACAAAAAAAGTTTATATTAACTTACAGAAAAACTTTAAATAAATATAAAAGTTGTAGAGTTTTTCTGTTATGATTAGGGTTAAAAAAAAGTCCCTGTAAATTATCGTTTCATTAAATAATTCTGTTCTTGCTGATTATTACTTTTTTTCTTTAAGCCTACGAAATGAATAAAAACCCAACGATAAGAGGTAAAGAGTTAGAGAGTAAAAGTGGTGTAACTAATACATTGCCTTTTATGCGTTTTTATCAATCAGTCAATTTTTTTAATAATAAAGGTACCAAACCTTGTTTATTTATAATCAATAAAAAGAGATTTTTTATTTTTAATAGTCTTAAAAGGTAGTACATTAACCATATTGCAACTTTTGTATTAAAAGATTTTACATCTCCTACAGTTAAAGCTGTAGTGTGGTTGGCAAAATATAAATAAAAACCCTGTCTATATACAGAACAAGGGTATATTTTAAATGCTGAATATGCTAAATGAACGTTTAACCACGTTGGAAGTTAAATAAAAACTTCACTGTTTTTGTTTCTCACCAAGTCAGTAATTATTTCTTCTAAATTTATTATTCTTAATATATCAGATTATTAAATTGCAACGCCAATGCCTCTAATCTATCTTGAATCCTCGTGGAGTCTTTAGCCTCTTTAAAGCAGAAAATAATCGTTAAGGTAAGGCGTTTGTAATTAACATGTGTTTAAAAAATATGCAGGGATTTGTATTGTACATAGTTAAATAAGATTTCTCATTTTAGGAGCTGTTTTGATTTGATCATTTACTTTTATCCGTTAGCCCAGTTTTTGCAAAGTAAACGAACCAAATTTATTTCAAGAAATTTCACGTTTCTACATAGAAAATATTTGAAACCCATTTTAACTAGGTTGATGAAAATACTTGTTTAAATATCCACTCAATTGTTTCGCCAGCACTTCAGATGAAAATTCTTACATGTAACAGAAAATGTAGACAACAAATACCTGAACCTCTTTTAAACATTAATGACAATGATGAGATATTTAGTTCGGTATTAAAATAAAGGTTTAACAATGCTCAACTATTTAGGTCAAACTGATGGTTTATTAATGTATGTGCTATTTTTATGTTTGTTTATTTCAATGTTTTTCAGTAAATTTATTTCAATGTTTGTCAATAAATTTAGATTTTTGCTGTTGCGTTTTACATACGAAATTTCAAAGTTCATGTTGCTTTTAGGGCCAATAATATCCTTGGTAAATACATTAAAAACAATAAAATAAAAACCAAAAACCCAAACAAATCCATTGTACATACACAAGTTGAAAATAACAATATATAACGATCACTTGTACCTTAGTTCCTCGTTGTTGAACATTTATTAGTTTATGCAAAATGTTAATTATTTGACCTAAGTCCACAATCTGAAGAAAGAGTTCAAGTATTCGTTGTTTATATTTTGTGTCTCACTTGCATTTAAGATTTTTCGTCTGAGGAAGCCACAGTATTACCGAAACAATTGTCATGTGTTTTGAAATAAATTGAGAGAACATACCTATTCTAGGAATCTAATGTTTATTTTTAACAGATTTTTTTTCTATAGGAATTTGTTGTGCCCTTTTTTTTAGAAGCTCTAAACATGTGCTTCTTTAGCTCTGTTGGGTAATCCTGCCCTGTATATCATATTATTTATTAGAAATTATAAATATATACGCCACAAAATTCCCTGCCAATTAATCATATTGTATTTTTAGGCACTGCAGTGGTTTAGGTCAATACAACAATACCTAACTACTTCCTGTACTGATGTCTTGAAATTTCTGATCGCATTTTATAAAAAGTTAGGATTTGACAATGACCTGTGTTGCAATTTAACATTGAACGTTTGATCTGCTTCTAAAGTGTTGCAGGAATGTGCGAATTTGGATCGGGTCCAAGAAACTTAAATGACTGCTTTTGTATACTGACGACCTGCTGACGACGCGCGACTGTTGGCGTCAGGTTAATATTTTTAGAGATACCGAGCGACTCGAATAACCAGTTTTTCTTTTTATAACTAAATGTTTTGTTTCTCTATTAATTTTCTTTTTGGTAAATGCTTATGGTTTACTTATGTATTATGGATGCTATTTTCAAATATATAAATTTATAATTTAATATATTAAGTTTGGAGTTTCGTGATATAGAATCCATGAGTAAGTTCATCGTGTAGAAACTCATTATAAACATTTGGCTAGTGTCCAATAAACAAATTTTTTGCATCCTGTTCAGCAGGAAATAGCTTCGAATGCCGTCTTTATAGTTGTCATATTTTCAAACTTTTTCTAAAATGATGTCGCCAAGATAAAATATTTATACTACTTTTTACACTTATTAGGTGGCTAATATCATCTCACAGAGCAGGATAATAGTCACTAGACTAGAGGACAACACTTGTTATCTTGAACTTGATTAGTATTTTCAACTAAGTTATATTGCAAAAGAATTTTCTGTTGTTATTCTTTATTCATTCATTTATTGTTAGTCATCATTTTTCTTCTTAATTAGTTTCTTTCCGGGTATATTTAGTAAATATTTTCCACAGAAGTTTGTTTATATGTTTTATAAAATCTTATAAGTGTGCAAAGACAAGAAGATTGAAATGGTTGGAAATATAATTGGGTTCTTATGATATGTTGTCAGATTATACAATAATCATGATGTTTTTTATAACAGTTCGATAGTAATTAACAAATATAGTTTTGTTAAAAAATAATCGTAATTTGAGTGATAAGAAGGTTTATTATTCAAGAAGTTCTCAAAATTCTTAAACCTTATTGAGAATAACTTTAAATATACGATTTTTACAAAAGCATCTCAAACAATAAAATTTTCGTTCAGACATTAATTAAATTTTCGATTCATGATCGTACAAGAAAGTAAGTATTCAAACATCTAAATTATTCATTATTAGTGACCTGAATGTTCTATAAAATATTGCTTCTTTAAATTTCATTCTATTTCAGTTTTGTTCCTTGTGAAGGATTTTAGGTTCTGACAGCTGGGCTTGATTTCTTCCTTTCCTGTATGTTTTTCATGATCTTTAATTCTTACCATGGGTTACATTTATTTATGTCTTTGTATTACAGACTGTCTTTAAGTTTCTTAAACCATTTCCTTATAAGTTTATTCACTCGTCCGAAATTAACCCAGTATTGTGTTCCCCTCCTGTTAGAATGATTAAAGTTATAGACTTCTGTAAAAAAATATATTGAGGTACATTTTTAAACTCTCTTGGTTTTGGTACTTGTTTTTTGAAATTTAGGTACTTTTGCAAAAAAAAAGTAGATTTTTTTTACGAACTATTAAGCAATAAAGGCTGAAATCAAAAGCCCTTTTCTACTATTATTTCAGTCGAAATCGATCCTTTAACCATATTCTTGAAGCCTGAACATCTGAAGCGCTTTTTGTCTTTCCCATGTTTTTCAATATACTTTTATTTAAAGTTGAAATGCCTAAAAAGATTTACAGAAAATCGCAAATACAGTTGTTGTTTGAAAGGTAATCGAGTTTATCAACTCAAGCAATAATCGCAGTCCGTTTTTTAGGGGTGTACACGTTGTGCGTGCACAAAGACGGCCGATTCTAGAGGCGGCCAAATTAAGATCAACCAGAGAGAACAAACTACTACTTTGACGGCTGCATTTCAGCACAAATTATTTCTTAAGAAAACAAGCAATATTTTAGAAAATACGTACCAATTTTTTATTTAATATCTTACCTCTGCCTTTAAAATAAAAAAACTATAGGATATTGCGTTTGAGGTTGAACGTTGATATTCTTTTAGTGAGCAACAGAACGGTTATTTCAAAGGCGGCACGCGGCGTTTCAATTTTGATTTTTAATTATTTCCAGGAACCATGTAATCTTATTTTTTTTGTGATCTCATTAGATTTATCTAGACTGATCAAGAAAAAGATTACATAGGAGTATATAACATTTGTAAATCATAATTTTGAATTTAATTTATTAAATTAGTTTTAAAAGTGGTTTGGTTGTTAAAAGTAAATTTATTTACTCGACGAACAGCAATTTTCTTAATTTTTGACCCCGCAAAAAATGGGTTGTTATTCCTTTAGAATAAAAATTAAAGAACATAATTATTGACTGAATTATTTATACATATATAATATATGAAGAAGAAAGCTACAGATTGAGTCACTTACTTATTGCTTATCATATCTCTAAAACCGTTAAAAATAAAAAGTTTCAGTTGGGCATGGATCGTCTTTGTGATGTAGGTGCCAAATAAGAGAGGATTTATTGAAACTCGTCCTTAAGGAGTTAACTTTTTCCTTATCTTGAATTAAATTAAATTAGAAACATTCTACTGGATTTTCTAAAATTCCATCTTAAGAGGGTAAAATGGGTCGAAATCGTCGAAATGTGTTTTTATATTTTTTACAATATCTCGGCAACTAAATGAGATTGTAAAACAGTTTTCTTAACGGTTCTCAAAAATGTTTTTGATATTTTACTCTTAAAAGGAAAAATGTGTTTTTTTTATGTGATATTTTAACAACGATTCTTTCGTCAATGTTGGGGTAAAAAGGTATGATATTTGAATTTACATTTTACAATATCTCTTCAACTAATAAGTGAGATTTTAAGTCGATTTTTTTGTCAATGGCTTTCTAAAACAATTATCTAACAATGAATTTGCGAATTTTACCCAAATCTCAACCTGAAGAGAATGGTATTTGTAACAAACTAGACAAACTAAAAATATTTATTTAATAATTTATGTTGTCATTATGTAAACTTTATATTTTTATGAATTATTGTTTTAATAGTTACATTTGTATTTGTAGTTTATTTTAAATTTATAACGCACAAAGGCGGCTTAACCCATAATAATGGCCCTACGTATGTAATACACGCATTTAATGAATTTATATTGTGATTATTTTAAAATGAGATATGTTAGTACGTATTTATTGTTTTAGAAAAATTTAAATTTAGATTTAAGAATGTGGCCCAACACAAGGTGGTTTATGTCATCTGCTGGAGAGTTATTTTGGTGGCCGATTCCGGGAAAAAAACATTTCCTTTGTCCTGTACATTTGACTATACTCAGCTACCAATATTAGTTTCGCCAATTGCAGTTTTCGACAAGGGGCACGCTATGACCCAAAATAGGGCCGGAAGACTTATGGGTTGTTTAGGGACCCCTGAGTCGTGAGCATAACATAAATGATCTCTAAAATAATGTCCTCCGTTTTATACTTCGTTAATAAGCTGTTATTATCATAATTTCCCTGAAGCTCTATTATCACCGGGCTTCTGATATCAGTGGGACCTCCCGCGAGGCGTGGGCTAGCGGGGTTGTAGCTACTCCATTGACGTTGAAATAACTAATGTCTAATAACTGAAATAATTAAAAAATATGTTAGGCGAGTTCTCAGAGATGTGTAACATTACACAATTAGAAATAGAGAGGTTTATGAATTAATAGGTTCATTTAGGTGCAAATTAAGAGAATCTTAAAATATACGGACAAATTCACAGGGGAAGGCTGTGAAAATAAACTTGAAACTGGATCAATTTTCACTTTTTGCGCCATATTTCCAAAGCTAAGCAAAAATTCGTCAAATTTGTACACTACTTTTCATTTTAATATACGATAACAAAGAAAATGACTCATTGGATCTCCGTATGCGATAAAGAGTTTTGGAGATATGACAGTTTAAAGTTGGTCGAAAATATGGAGAAAATACCTTGCAATCGTTCTCGTTGTCTCGGAATGAAAAGAAACATGTATAGTATATTATAGAAAGCAGACTAAGTAAATTCAGTAGCTGTGATGTGATACTATTTCAGCATTTTTTCGGATGGATAAGAAAAAAATGGTCGGGTGCTCCTCAATGAGACTAAGCTGCAACTTAAACTACCTAGACTGTTTTATTTCTTAGAACTTTTTGCATATATAATGATATAGACTATTTCTGAATTATTTCCCTTAGGTATTAAATTTGCAATAGCAACAAACTAATTTTTAAACACCAAGACCAAGTACTACCATATTATTTTTATCTAACTGTGTGCTATCAAATGATTGTCCACGTGTCTTGCTGGGACATGTTTTGTGGATTTTTCTGCAATATATTTCAATGTTTTTTTCTTCTATTATTTGGGTTCTTAATTTGTTATAATCCTATTAAATTAAATAATGTATATTGATATAAACGGCATTTAAGTAAATAAAACATTCCAAATATTCGTAAAATTTGGAATTTTAGTAATAACCGGTTCTTATAATTTTAGTAAATCTAAATTTAGATATAAGAATGTTAACATAGACAAGGTTGCTTATGTGGCTTGTTTCAGATAGCAGAAAAAAGAGTTTTATGCACACATATTTGTGTTAAGGGGCGATTTATTTATTAATGCTTGACAAGGCAGGCACGTAGTCAGGGGGGTCTATGAAGTCTGAACCTTTTTTAAGCGTGAATCTCAGGAAGATTAGGAAGGAGAGCATTTTTTTTTAAATTGTAGCTTCTTAACAGCTTTTTTCCATTTTCATACAATTTATAAGTCCTCCAATCCGAAAAAAATACGCCAGAAAAATCTGATTAAAATTAAAACCCCCGTCTTGACAGTGACCGATTAACAATTTAAAAAAATGGAACACTTCCAAGAAAATTTTCCAAAATGTGGAAAAAACTTATTGATTTATTTTTAATCTTATTATTTTTACGATTTTACATATTTAATTGTATTTTTATAAGTGTTTTAGTCTGTTTTTTCGTATGGTGTTATCTTCTATAAAGGGTTTGGGATAAAGTTGTTGCATTGAAAATCTCGGTTTGTTTATGTAATAAATACTTAATCGGCTTATTTTTAGTACTTTCTTGGAATTCTCGAAAAATCTCATGATTAACTAATAATAAAAACGTTACAAATTATGATATTGGTTTATAAATAGTATCACTGATTTTGTTTATAAATGTTTTGTTTTATATCACATGTTAAAAGCACGGATTTCACCTTTATTAGTGACAAAACGACAATGCTCCCTGCTAGTGGAATCACTGGGTCTAAGTGATCCTCCATCTTGATGAAGTGATGTGAAGTAATATTCCTTTTTGTAAAGAAATGTAAACAGGATCCTAGAAAGATGGAGCAAGTTCATAATTACTCTAGCTTAAAAAGTCTCAAATACAGTGTTTTTTCTTCTTTACTGATGACACCTTTATTAATTATATATTTTAAAAAACAGTGGTACAAGAATATAATTATTTATATTGAAGTTGGTTCAACGTATTATATTAAAAAAAAAACAAAATATTTGGTTTTATGATCTTGAGAAACACATTATTAGTAAAAACCTACACTTTAAATTTATTAAATATAAATATCAAGATTTTGGCTACGAAACGATATATTCAGTACTTGGTCACAAACGACATTACCCATAATCATATTTTTGTTAGGGCCCGATTTTAGGTATTAGGAAAACTTTGTATATACGAATCCAATAAATATGAAAAACTTCTTATTCCTAATAAAAAAAAGATAGATGGGTATTGCATTAGTAATCTAATAAGAACCAATATATTTTGCTCCCTTTTTTGTGTTCTTTTTTACCAAAATTTAATTCCGTCATAAGAGGGAAGTACCGTAATGCGAAATAATCACCCCCCGAGATTTTTTTGATTTATACGTTTCAGGGATTTTAGATGCCGAGAAACATGTTTTCTCAATTCCGTCGGTCGTAATTGATTTTTTTATAGTTTATGGAAATAAAGTTATAAAACATAAAAAATAATAAAATGAAAATAAATCAACAACAAACAAAAACAAAAGTTTCAAAAAGGGTATAGTGGAGTATCGAAACAGTGACTTCATTTGAGTAGGTTGGTAAGTGAATGAATGTACGTATGTATATGTGTATGTTCACAACACAAAAAAATTAGCAATAACGGTAGAAAACATATACAAAATAAAACGAAGGATTTTTTTTTAAAACAGCTAATTGGCCTTTTTTACCTGGAACATCCCTCGTAACGAATTCCACCATACACTGTTTTTGTACACTATAGAAAACAAACTATTGAACCCTTTGAATATGTATGATGCATATTTTACTTTTTATATTGTTGCTTTATAATGTATCTTAAATATATAATAATTTTGTCTAGTCTTCAAAATTGATTTAAATATGTTTACTTACTACAAACACCCTTTCGTTCACGCAGGCAGACATAATTGGGAAGTTATCCAAAATTATCGAACAAAAATTCAAGAACTACAAATATTTTCACACGTTTACACACAAATTTTAATCACTCGAATTTGTTGACAGCAAACTTAAAAAGGAAGTGTAATAGTTTCTGGAAACTTTTTCGCTTTTGAACTTTCTCTAGCGCAAGAAGTGAATGTTGTAAAAGTTTTTGAGGGACGCCGCTTTTAATATAGCCCCGCGGAGGAATGTGTTAAAAACAGAAGATTAGCGTCGCGACGTAAGACGGCATTATAAAACGTCACGCCCGTTTAGCTTTTCTCAGTGGTCACATTCATCAGTGAGGTATTTACTATTTTTACGGATATAGTTTGCCAAAATCGTCCGGCCGCATAACTTAGACTTTGGCCAAAAAATAGATTCATTAATATCAAACATTTTAATGATATAAATCGCACATTTAAATGTATATGCAAATATTTCTCTAATCTATTATATAATTTTACTTACAAATTGTAAACCAGTCAACTAAAAAATGTTAATATAAACAAAATTATAGAAAAATAAATTCTCTACAAAAACTCCATTGTAATTGACTGAATTTAGTAGATATAATTTGTGTTCCACAGGCAGGGCCGTTTTTAGGGGTGTGCACGGTGTGCCGGCACAAAGGCGGGCAAATTATTGGGGCGGCCGCAGGCCGCCCGCCAAAAACACAAAATTAGCCATTTGATTACAAAAATATACCTATATTTTTGTTTTCAAAATAAAGAAAAATTAAATTACATTTTGTTAGGCTTTTAAGATAAAACATTCATAAGAAATTTATTACCGGTCATTTCTTTTTTTGCTGTACATGAGTTGCCGAAATTACAATAGAACTATTTATAGCAGCGTTCCTTGGAAAAGCAATAAAAATGATAGATAAGGGCGGCCGCCTTTCAATGCAAAAATGTTTGTTTATAATTCATAATTGGTATGTGTACAGTATATAGTTTTATATAGCTCTATATACTGTAGAATGGGGCAGTTTTTAAATGTTTTGTTTTTCTTTTTAGTATTCGATTAACTAGCGAGAGTTTAACAGTGATATAAAGTGTTTGTTGTTTAGTTATTTTTTTCTACATTTTGCAAAAGTGAAATTTCAAAAGAAACAAATTTTCGTAATTTGAAAAGGTAAGTTCTTCGGATAGATATTACTTTACTTAATATTACCATCCAAATCCGCATCTTACGTTTTGGATTTAATATTAAACATGTGAAAAAAAATTTTTTTTAGCTTGAGATCAAAAAGTGGTTTATTGTTAATTTTATGTCTAGATTAATTTTCTATATTTCAAGTTTTAAAAAATGTATAAAGTAGTTTTACTAATTTACTTATCTAATAAAAATATAATAATTATATTTATTTTTTGGGTCATTTTAAAAACAAAATCTGATGCTAGATTACAATTTTACTTATTATTTATAAAAAATTCCATTTGGTGCGAACTTAATTGGGGATACTATAAAATTATATCTTCGCCGATTCAGAACTATTACATAAACTAAATTTTCTAACTTTAATTACCTTTCAATTTTATTTCCAGATGTCCGATAGAAAAACAAAACGTTTATCTGGAGCTCAATATAAAAAAAGAAAATTAGAAAAGGAAGAAAACAAAAAAAAATTAAGTGGATCTTTGCAAAAATATTTAGTTCCATCAACATCGTCACAGGGTACAGATACAATTGAGGATGGAAATGTAAAGGATGCACATAAAGTAAGCGACCCTGAAGAAAAAAAACACCCTGAATCAAATACAGAAATAGATAATGAAGAAAAGATGCTCTTAACCGATGATAATCCTAACTTAAACGAAGTTATCCCTGAAACTAATGATGATTTTGATGTCAGCGACCCATTCACCTGGCCGGATATTTTACAAAATCAAGTTATTGAGCAAATAGTACAAAACGATTTTCAGCATATAGAAAAAAAATTTCCTTCTGATGAATCGGGAAGGAAATTTTCTTCAACTCAATATTTTCGAATTTTGCCAAATGGTGAAAAAATTAAAAGAGCTTGGTTGGTATACTCTTGTAGAGCAAATAGCATTTTTTGTCTTTGTTGTAAAATATTTTGTAAGGAAGTGTTTAAGTTAAATAGCAAAATGGGGTATTCTGATTGGCGACATCTTTCACATATTTTATCCAAGCATGAATCTTCTGTACATCACTTGCAAGCTAATCAAAAATGGGTTGAGTTAAAAATGTCATTAAATAAAAAATTAACTATTGACAAAGAACGGCAAAATTATTTTGAACTTGAAAGGGAACGCTGGCGCTCTATCTTAAAAAGAGTTATTGCAATTATTCAATTTTTAGCTGGACAATCATTGGCATTTCGTGGAAAAAGTTCCGTCTTATACGAACAAAATAATGGCAATTTTTTAAAAGCTGTTGAAATGGTGGCAAAATTTGACCCAGTGTTATCCGATCATCTAAAAAAAATTACAAAGACCCAAGAATCAAAAAGTAAAATAACTCACTATTTGGGAATTCATTTTCAAAACGAAATAATTACTTTGCTAGCAAAAAATATTTGCCATCATTTTACGACACTCTTAAAAAAATCCAAATATTTTTCCATAATTTTAGATTCTACTCCAGATGCAAGTCATACAGAGCAAATTACATTTGTAGTCAGATATGTAGACTGTAACGAAGAAAATGTTGTCATAAAAGAGTGTTTTTTGGGTTTTTTTCCTATTTTATATACAACTGGGGAAGGGATTTTTAACCTATTGGTTAATGATATTTTGCCTAAGTTTGAATTAGATATTAGGGATATAAGAGGTCAGGGCTATGATAATGGGGCCAATATGTCCGGAAAACATATCGGACTTCAATAAAGGGTAAAAAATGTTAATTCCAGGGCTATATTTGTTCCTTGCACCGCTCACACACTAAATCTAGTAATAAACGATTCCGCTAAAATCTCCCACGAAACAATAAATTTTTTTAACATCGTGCAGGAACTGTATGTATTCTTTTCTTCTTCTCCTTTTCGTTGGGATGTTTTAAAAAAAAATGTTAGTAATTTAAATTTTACATCGGTAAGTGACACCCGATGGGAAAGCAGAGTTAAAGCGCTTAGACCACTTCGGAATCAACTAGGAAATATTTGTAAAGCTTTGGTTGAGCTTTCAGAAGATGTTACAAGAGACTCAAAAACAAAACTAAGTGCCAATTCATTATTAGAAAAAATAAAATCATTTACTTTTATCTGTAGCTTAGTCATATGGTACGAGTTATTAGTTAAAATTGACGTAGTCAGTAAATTATTGCAAAAAATTAATATTGATCTGACTCAGTGTGTCACATCATTAAAACATGTACTTAACTTTATTAACGAAATGCGATCGGACCAAAGTTTTAACACTTACATAGAAATTTCATCCAATTTAGCAAATGAAATTGATGTGGAACCAGATTTTCCAGAAGTTCGTATAAGGCGGAAAAAATCCCAATTTAGTTATGAAAGTACAGACAATGTATTAACTAACGAACGAGAGAAATTTAAAATAAATTTTTATTATACTGTTATTGACCGAGCTAGAATATCAGTAGAAGAAAGGTTTAATTCTCTTTCGTATTGCAGTAATATTTTTAACTTTTTAACACGGTTTCATGATGTGACATCGGATGATTTAAAACAAAAATGCGTTGAACTTGAAATCGCATTAACCGAAGACGAATCGAGGGATATAAGTGGCGTAGAACTATTTGAAGAAATTGTTACATTTAAATCTCTAACAGATCAAATCAAACCTATTGAGATTCTAAAATTTATTTATAGTAATAATTTGGTCTCATCTTTTCCTAATTTATGTATAAGCTTGAGAATTTTTTTAACAATACCAGTAACGGTTGCATCTGGTGAACGGTCATTCTCAAAATTAAAAATAATAAAAAACTATTTAAGATCTTCTATGTCACAGGAAAGGCTTACAAATTTAGGTATAATTGCCATTGAAAATGAAATTTGTGAAAATTTAGACCATAATAAAATAATAGACGAGTTCGCAAGTACAAAAGCCAGAAAAATATTTTTGAAATGAAGAGGTTGTTTTTTTATTGGGACTTGCTTAGTTTTATACTTAGATACAATATAAAAGATACCAATTTTTGTTTGTTTGGCTTTTATATTATTTGATATTTAAATAATTAATAGTTTAAACATTTGTATTTTGTTTTATGTTGTTTATTGTTTCGTTTAATAGATTATTACCTTATGTTATGATTGTTATGATACAATGTTACTTGTTAATGTATACGTAGGAACTTAAATATATTTTTTTGTTCAATAAATATTGTTTTTTTTTTGTTATAAAAGGGCGGCCGTTTTATTTCTGCACAAAGGCGGCCGAGGGGCTAGGAACGGCCCTAATGCAAATTTGTAAACGTCAATTCAGAGATTAAAAAAAGGATCATTACGAAGCTGTTCTGATTTTTTACTTCCTTCGTAAAAGGGAAGTATCGTAATCGTGAAGATATCACCCTCCGTGATTTTTCAGATCTTTACGTTTTAAGGTCCCTAGATGCCTAAACACAGGTTTTCTTGATTTCGTCGGTCTGTCTGTCTGCCGCTCTGTTCGCGGCATAGCTAAAAAACTACTTAGTCGATCGATATCCAATTTTGGTCAAAAATTAAAGTTCATATAGGAATGACCCGGTAACATTTTGGTAAAGGTCAAATATTGCGAAACAATAGAGGCCTAGAGATATGCTAAAAAAATACTAAAAAACTATTTATCCAATTTTGCAAAAGTACCAGTTCATTCCCAACCTGGGAATGAACTGGTAAAATTTTGGTAGGAATCCAAGAAGGCAAAACAAAATGGAGAGTTAATGAAGTATTTGAAAATTCAGCTTAAAATAATTATTTATCTAACAAGTGCGGAAATTAGTACTTTTCGGCACATGACGGTAGTTGGTCGAACGACCCGAAGCCGTCAAAGGCGGAAAAGACATTTTCCACATGTGTTAGATACAAAATTGTTCCTGCGATCGATATAGCCTTCAGATAAACGTCAGTTAGGTTTGAGTTCAATAATAATAATACTGTAATTACAAAAATTATTGAGCTTCTTACAAAAAAATACTTTCTTTGCAAGTATTTCAACTTATTGAGTGTTTTATATAAAATATTCATTAATTTAACAAATCGCGCGGAAAAGTTATTTTTCCGCACGATCGTAGAAAAAAAACTTAATAGATTGTTTTCAAATTTTTACTTAGATTTAATTGTGGTATAGAGATGAACTGGTAAATTATTGTACGAATTCAAGATGGCGGAAACAAACTGAGGTATTTACTATTTTTACGGATATAGTTTGCCAAAATCGTCCGGCCGCATAACTTAGACTTTGGCCAAAAAATAGATTCATTAATATCAAACATTTTAATGATATAAATCGCACATTTAAATGTATATGCAAATATTTCTCTAATCTATTATATAATTTTACTTACAAATTGTAAACCAGTCAACTAAAAAATGTTAATATAAACAAAATTATAGAAAAATAAATTCTCTACAAAAACTCCATTGTAATTGACTGAATTTAGTAGATATAATTTGTGTTAGGGCCGTTTTTAGGGGTGTGACGGTGTGCCGGCACAAAGGCGGGCAAATTATTGGGGCGGCCGCAGGCCGCCCGCCAAAAACACAAAATTAGCCATTTGATTACAAAAATATACCTATATTTTTGTTTTCAAAATAAAGAAAAATTAAATTACATTTTGTTAGGCTTTTAAGATAAAACATTCATAAGAAATTTATTACCGGTCATTTCTTTTTTTGCTGTACATGAGTTGCCGAAATTACAATAGAACTATTTATAGCAGCGTTCCTTGGAAAAGCAATAAAAATGATAGATAAGGGCGGCCGCCTTTCAATGCAAAAATGTTTGTTTATAATTCATAATTGGTATGTGTACAGTATATAGTTTTATATAGCTCTATATACTGTAGAATGGGGCAGTTTTTAAATGTTTTGTTTTTCTTTTTAGTATTCGATTAACTAGCGAGAGTTTAACAGTGATATAAAGTGTTTGTTGTTTAGTTATTTTTTTCTACATTTTGCAAAAGTGAAATTTCAAAAGAAACAAATTTTCGTAATTTGAAAAGGTAAGTTCTTCGGATAGATATTACTTTACTTAATATTACCATCCAAATCCGCATCTTACGTTTTGGATTTAATATTAAACATGTGAAAAAAAATTTTTTTTAGCTTGAGATCAAAAAGTGGTTTATTGTTAATTTTATGTCTAGATTAATTTTCTATATTTCAAGTTTTAAAAAATGTATAAAGTAGTTTTACTAATTTACTTATCTAATAAAAATATAATAATTAACAAAATCTGATGCTAGATTACAATTTTACTTATTATTTATAAAAAATTCCATTTGGTGCGAACTTAATTGGGGATACTATAAAATTATATCTTCGCAGATTCAGAACTATTACATAAACTAAATTTTCTAACTTTAATTACCTTTCAATTTTATTTCCAGATGTCCGATAGAAAAACAAAACGTTTATCTGGAGCTCAATATAAAAAAAGAAAATTAGAAAAGGAAGAAAACAAAAAAAAATTAAGTGGATCTTTGCAAAAATATTTAGTTCCATCAACATCGTCACAGGGTACAGATACAATTGAGGATGAAAATGTAAAGGATGCACATAAAGTAAGCGACCCTGAAGAAAAAAAACACCCTGAATCAAATACAGAAATAGATAATGAAGAAAAGATGCTCTTAACCGATGATAATCCTAACTTAAACGAAGTTATCCCTGAAACTAATGATGATTTTGATGTCAGCGACCCATTCACCTGGCCGGATATTTTACAAAATCAAGTTATTGAGCAAATAGTACAAAACGATTTTCAGCATATAGAAAAAAAATTTCCTTCTGATGAATCGGGAAGGAAATTTTCTTCAACTCAATATTTTCGAATTTTGCCAAATGGTGAAAAAATTAAAAGAGCTTGGTTGGTATACTCTTGTAGAGCAAATAGCATTTTTTGTCTTTGTTGTAAAATATTTTGTAAGGAAGTGTTTAAGTTAAATAGCAAAATGGGGTATTCTGATTGGCGACATCTTTCACATATTTTATCCAAGCATGAATCTTCTGTACATCACTTGCAAGCTAATCAAAAATGGGTTGAGTTAAAAATGTCATTAAATAAAAAATTAACTATTGACAAAGAACGGCAAAATTATTTTGAACTTGAAAGGGAACGCTGGCGCTCTATCTTAAAAAGAGTTATTGCAATTATTCAATTTTTAGCTGGACAATCATTGGCATTTCGTGGAAAAAGTTCCGTCTTATACGAACAAAATAATGGCAATTTTTTAAAAGCTGTTGAAATGGTGGCAAAATTTGACCCAGTGTTATCCGATCATCTAAAAAAAATTACAAAGACCCAAGAATCAAAAAGTAAAATAACTCACTATTTGGGAATTCATTTTCAAAACGAAATAATTACTTTGCTAGCAAAAAATATTTGCCATCATTTTACGACACTCTTAAAAAAATCCAAATATTTTTCCATAATTTTAGATTCTACTCCAGATGCAAGTCATACAGAGCAAATTACATTTGTAGTCAGATATGTAGACTGTAACGAAGAAAATGTTGTCATAAAAGAGTGTTTTTTGGGTTTTTTTCCTATTTTATATACAACTGGGGAAGGGATTTTTAACCTATTGGTTAATGATATTTTGCCTAAGTTTGAATTAGATATTAGGGATATAAGAGGTCAGGGCTATGATAATGGGGCCAATATGTCCGGAAAACATATCGGACTTCAACAAAGGGTAAAAAATGTTAATTCCAGGGCTATATTTGTTCCTTGCACCGCTCACACACTAAATCTAGTAATAAACGATTCCGCTAAAATCTCCCACGAAACAATAAATTTTTTTAACATCGTGCAGGAACTGTATGTATTCTTTTCTTCTTCTCCTTTTCGTTGGGATGTTTTAAAAAAAAATGTTAGTAATTTAAATCTTACATCGGTAAGTGACACCCGATGGGAAAGCAGAGTTAAAGCGCTTAGACCACTTCGGAATCAACTAGGAAATATTTGTAAAGCTTTGGTTGAGCTTTCAGAAGATGTTACAAGAGACTCAAAAACAAAACTAAGTGCCAATTCATTATTAGAAAAAATAAAATCATTTACTTTTATCTGTAGCTTAGTCATATGGTACGAGTTATTAGTTAAAATTGACGTAGTCAGTAAATTATTGCAAAAAATTAATATTGATCTGACTCAGTGTGTCACATCATTAAAACATGTACTTAACTTTATTAACGAAATGCGATCGGACCAAAGTTTTAACACTTACATAGAAATTTCATCCAATTTAGCAAATGAAATTGATGTGGAACCAGATTTTCCAGAAGTTCGTATAAGGCGGAAAAAATCCCAATTTAGTTATGAAAGTACAGACAATGTATTAACTAACGAACGAGAGAAATTTAAAATAAATTTTTATTATACTGTTATTGACCGAGCTAGAATATCAGTAGAAGAAAGGTTTAATTCTCTTTCGTATTGCAGTAATATTTTTAACTTTTTAACACGGTTTCATGATGTGACATCGGATGATTTAAAACAAAAATGCGTTGAACTTGAAATCGCATTAACCGAAGACGAATCGAGGGATATAAGTGGCGTAGAACTATTTGAAGAAATTGTTACATTTAAATCTCTAACAGATCAAATCAAACCTATTGAGATTCTAAAATTTATTTATAGTAATAATTTGGTCTCATCTTTTCCTAATTTATGTATAAGCTTGAGAATTTTTTTAACAATACCAGTAACGGTTGCATCTGGTGAACGGTCATTCTCAAAATTAAAAATAATAAAAAACTATTTAAGATCTTCTATGTCACAGGAAAGGCTTACAAATTTAGGTATAATTGCCATTGAAAATGAAATTTGTGAAAATTTAGACCATAATAAAATAATAGACGAGTTCGCAAGTACAAAAGCCAGAAAAATATTTTTGAAATGAAGAGGTTGTTTTTTTATTGGGACTTGCTTAGTTTTATACTTAGATACAATATAAAAGATACCAATTTTTGTTTGTTTGGCTTTTATATTATTTGATATTTAAATAATTAATAGTTTAAACATTTGTATTTTGTTTTATGTTGTTTATTGTTTCGTTTAATAGATTATTACCTTATGTTATGATTGTTATGATACAATGTTACTTGTTAATGTATACGTAGGAACTTAAATATATTTTTTTGTTCAATAAATATTGTTTTTTTTTTGTTATAAAAGGGCGGCCGTTTTATTTCTGCACAAAGGCGGCCGAGGGGCTAGGAACGGCCCTGTCCACAGGGAGTCAAAAAAGTTTCTTATAGGTTTGGTTAATTCAGGGGTGCATCTAGCACATTTGGCTGCGTCCAGGCATGTAGTCCAAAAATGCAAATTTGTAAACGTCAATTCAGAGATTAAAAAAAGGATCATTACGAAGCTGTTCTGATTTTTTACTTCCTTCGTAAAAGGGAAGTATCGTAATCGTGAAGATATCACCCTCCGTGATTTTTCAGATCTTTACGTTTTAATAGATGCCTAAACACAGGTTTTCTTGATTTCGTCGGTCTGTCTGTCTGCCGCTCTGTTCGCGGCATAGCTAAAAAAAAATCGATATCCAATTTTGGTCAAAAATTAAAGTTCATATAGGAATGACCCGGTAACATTTTGGTAAAGGTCAAATATTGCGAAACAATAGAGGCCTAGAGATATGCTAAAAAAATACTAAAAAACTATTTATCCAATTTTGCAAAAGTACCAGTTCATTCCCAACCTGGGAATGAACTGGTAAAATTTTGGTAGGAATCCAAGAAGGCAAAACAAAATGGAGAGTTAATGAAGTATTTGAAAATTCAGCTTAAAATAATTATTTATCTAACAAGTGCGGAAATTAGTACTTTTCGGCACATGACGGTAGTTGGTCGAACGACCCGAAGCCGTCAAAGGCGGAAAAGACATTTTCCACATGTGTTAGATACAAAATTGTTCCTGCGATCGATATAGCCTTCAGATAAACGTCAGTTAGGTTTGAGTTCAATAATAATAATACTGTAATTACAAAAATTATTGAGCTTCTTACAAAAAAAACTTTCTTTGCAAGTATTTCACCTTATTGAGTGTTTTATATAAAATATTCATTAATTTAACAAATCGCGCGGAAAAGTTATTTTTCCGCACGATCGTAGAAAAAAAACTTAATAGATTGTTTTCAAATTTTTACTTAGATTTAATTGTGGTATATAGATGAACTGGTAAATTATTGTACGAATTCAAGATGGCGGAAACAAACTGAGGTGCAAGTGCAATGAGATATTGCCAAACTATTAAAACTGTTCCAACAATTCGTTTTTTGGCGATTATAAACTAAAATATTGCAGGTAGAGCACTTCTGAAAAAGTGAAAAATTAATGTAAAGATATCTTGAGGAAAAATGACCCTGATGATTTTTTTCTAAAATACGCCAGTTTTTTTTACCACTGACACTTCTGTCACGGAAAAAATTTGAACATTCTGAACTTTTCCGGGGACCAAATCTATATATAAAACTAAGCCAAAATGTTCAGCAAGTTCGTGGAAGAGTTGTACTTCATCGATTTATATGATTTTTTTTCTGTTCTGTTCTGTGAGTCTGGTCACCGAGACCTTTCAACACTATTTTTTGTTTTGTATTGTAAATTTATACATGGCATACAGGTTGATTGTAGGATGTGGAGGTTCGATAAGAAGGGATTTTACAAAAATCAAATTTCAAGGGGATTAAACCGCCTCTTAAATATTACAATACTTTTTATTTAAAAAACGGTTGGTTTTTTCCTTGAACAGGTATAGTTTATTTAGTTTTTTAAAAATTTATACAGAGTGTTCCAAAAAATCGGAAATAGTTTATAAACAAAAATCTCCTAAGCGCCTGTTGACAAAAATTAAAAAAAAATTCAACAAAAAACGTGAGTTATAAAAAGGTATTTAAATTAGGCGATTTAAGTACCTCTTTATATCCGTTTCGTTATCGCCACACGCGCATGAAGTCGCGGGTACTTGCTAGTTTATAATAATTCCACCGAAATTTAAATTTTTTGTGTTTAAAAGTGATAGGACAAATCCATGGTACAACATGTGACAATTAGTTAGTTTTATTTATTAACTAGTTAGTTTTCTCTGCAAACGTTCCAAAAAATTGAAAAAGATATTGATTTTTTTTGGTTAATATTTATATATAAAATAATAAAAAAGTTGAGTGAAAATGGATCACGAGGATAATTCTTCAGCAGCTGCCGCTGTTTTACTGGCAAGTTGCCGTATATGCTTAGTTTGCAGGTAAACACTAATTATCACATGTTGTAGCTTAAGATTTCCCATTTCAAATTTGTTTTTAGATATGAACAAATAATACATTTTATTGCAATTGTTATAAATCTCATCCCTGGACGCATTACCAATATTCTGATTTTTTTTTGACGTGAGATCTTAGTAGAAGAAAAAAATGAATTAGAGTTTCCAATCCTCGGAAACTATCATGTTTAAGAAAAAAACATCAGCACCATTTTTGTTTAGGATATCCTCATCTTCATTTTTTTACCTGCATTTTGGCAGATATTAGCATAAAACAGATTTTTGCAATTTGGTTGCAATTCTATTGCACTCGCAGAGTGTCTAGCAATGTAAACTTTGGGTAGTTCAAATTGTAACCTTCAAAAAGTTTCAAGTTCAAAAAAAAATTGCTTTGCTCACTAATTTTCCTAAGGTTTGAATTAAAAAATGGTTTTAGTAAGAAGAGCCAATACGGAACTTCTAATCAGCAGTTATTGGAATCTTACTTGTATAGATTAAATTATGTAGAAAAACCAAAATATTTTTTTAGTTTCAGGGGGGGTCCAAACCCCATCAACCCACTCTCCTGGATACGTGCCTGGCTGCGTCTTATATACACCCCGGTTATTTTAGCTTGTCCACATTTTAACATTATTTAGTATCCTGTCAATTGTCAAAGATGTAAATATATATAATTGCCATTTTTTAATGAGGCAGCTCAAATCAAATCCTATTTTACTTTCAATAGATAGGTTTCTTTTTCCGGATTCTAAATATAGAGGATTTGATCTTAGAGTCTAAGGGTTTAATACCTTTATCATTAAAAATAAACGAGAAAATGGAGACGAACTTCACCATAAGAGAATTGTGGTGAAGAGAGAAAGAGAATCTTTGTCACACACATTGGCCTTATCGCACAGGTTTTCTTTATTTTTTTTTATTTTTAAGATTAAGGTATCAAACCCGGTATATTAAAAATCAGGAAAAAGGCCTACCTATAACAGTAAAGTTTAGAAGGTGGCTCGTTTCAAAAAATGCAAGTTATGTTTGACAATTGAAACGTTTTTAATATTTTTCTAATGTTACAAAAAACTTACTTGCTCTACCATTTGCTGTTTTGGATCATCTTGATATCTTGCAAAATAAGAAAGTTATAGCGAATTAAAATGTAGAAAACTTAAAATGACCACGTTGTACAAGAAAAAATAACTCAGAAAAAAATTAGACAGTTTAGTTGGATACTCGTCACTCACAGCAGTGTCGCAAGCAGGGGTGGGGCAAAGGGGCTGCAGCACAAACCATATATGCATATTAAGGTAAGGCATAATATATTTTTAGATATTATTTTGTCATTTATATAGGAAAGTGAGGACCTTTTTTTTGGTCATCAAGAATTATGAACCCTCCAATCGGAAAACCTGCTTACGTTACTAGCCTACAATCAGAAATACTTTACTACGGTGTTTAGATGTAGAGGAGAGTGGCACTAAGTGAGACAAAAAATTGCTTTTTCACTGCATCTTTTTCGAATCTCAGCTCTATCAACTTTCCAAACGTTTAATAGAAGACTTTTTGATAATTAAGTGTAATTTCTATAAACACAATGCCATTTTTAATAAAATATATTACATCTAAAAAAAAAAACACAAAAAGTGTTTCACTTAGTACCACCAAACGAAAATATTTTTCGTCATGAATTAAGTATAACTTCTATAGAATATTAATTAACTTAAAATTCATTTATAAACTTAATTAATTCGGACTGCCTTTTAGTAGTTCCGCTATAGGTTCTGGCAAAACACTAACTACGTCATTTACATCAACACATGACATATCGAGAATATTAGGAAATAGAAAGTAGTTTTCTGTTTTGGAGCTTTTTCTCAAAAAGAGATGTTTCACATTCACTTGCTTGCAATATTTTGGTACTCCACCAACATGAAATATGTTTTTGGGAAATTTTATTAAAACAACTTTCCTTCAGCCAGATTTTCATCCGATTTATCGATATTTTAAAAAAAATGTCCTCTTCAGGTTCCCATGAATCGGTTTCGGACAAAACTTCAATACTTCTAGTCTGTGTCTCCGCTTGTGTCATTATGTTCTTTTTTCTGACTCGTCAACTTTTCCTTTTTGATTGCTTTTAGTTCATTTGTTGACTTGATATGTTTAATTATCCTCTGGTTTTTTATTTTCTTCATTTGTTCCTCTATTAATTTATCTTTTTCAGGTGGTTCAATTATAATTCAAGTTTTTCCTCTTTTTCTGCATTTTCGCATTTGTTTCCTTGGTTGTGCCTTTGGATCTGGCGAAAGTTGTTCAAACCGTCAGTAAAATCGCCATCACTTTCTATTTGCGCTGGCACAAGAATTCCAGAAGGCCCTAGTAATGGTTTAGATGGGAATGATAGTAACATCGCATGTGCTACTTTCCGCTGTTACTAACGTCCTATTAATCACGTATGAACATAGAAATTTTCCATCAAAAAAAGATGTTACTGTCGCAGGGATGAATATCGGTTTTTTTAAACCTGCTCTAATGTTCTTCAGAGTGAAAGCTTTTTTCCAGCGCTTCACTAACTCTTTCTGCAATATCGTAAATACTTAATGGTACTCCTAGGTTATTCAATATCTATTTATCACAATCCTCGTTGGAATAAGCTCTGAACGGCCCAAAGACTGAGACGTTTAAGGATTGCAATTTGTTACTACAATGCAGAGGAATCGTTTGTACTCCACATTCTCTTGCTCTCTCCACAACTCTGCCAGAAATGTGGCTCACGTGGTTATTATAAATGAGCAATGCGCGATTTTCCATTGCAGAAGTGGTATGGGTTACGAAGTGGTCCAAAACTTGCATAAAAATGTTTGAATTCATCCAGCCTCTTGCATTCGCCAACCCCAATGCACCAACTGCTGGGAAAAATTATAGCTGGTGGTAGAAATATTTCAGCGGCTGATATTATGCCACATGTAATGACAAGTTCACCCCGTTCAGCACTTGTGCAATTGTTCACCTGTTTCGCTTTGTTGGGATCATTATTTTTTTCGAGGCCTGTGCCTTTGTTGTTCCTGTTTCGTCAAGGTTCAAAACTCATAAGATATCAGCTAAAAAGGGAAACCGGTCTGAAATGTTTCTTATATTTTCAAACAATGAATGGACGTTGTGTTTGTTATAAGAAGTCAAGCTAGATAAACTACACGCCTCTGGTTTTCGAAGACATAAACCAATATTTCTTTTTATGAACGCACTCCCTAGTCTTCTCCAACTTGTTGATTCTTTGTCCAAGAATCTGGCATATTAAAATTATTCCTTAATGCCACCTCATAAGCCAGTCTACGAGTTTGTACTATCGAAAGTCCATAAGCTATTTTGCTAGAGTTTACTAAGTATTCTGTTACAATTTTTCCTTGACCGCCTTTAAAAACAAGACGGTGTGAGTAGTTATGCTCGATTTGTACTTAATCTGGATAATTTCTCTTTTTTTTGCGTACCTAGTCAATGTTTGACATTTTACATTAAACCTTTCTGCTGCCGACCTTATTAAACAATTTTTCAAATTTTCTTTCTCGTGCTTTTCTAGGTATCTAGAACAAATGTGCTGAATAGAATGATCCTCCAAACTGGTACAAAGTGAGACAGTCTCACTTAATACCATTATTTAATTATCAGTACTCTCCCATCGCTAATTTTTAACAGATTTTACCCGAAATATAAACAGAGAGAAAAATATATGGTATTGAGATTTTGTTAAGACATCATAAAACTACCTAGTTCATGGAGGAAAGTAATATAGTTATACACAAATTTAATATAATAACATACAATCTGCGAATAAGTAACTTTCTTACCTTGAAATCAATAATTTATCCGTATTCTTTACTGTCAATAAACAAATGCGACTTCAACTTACACATAAAACTTACACTTCACAAAAGTAACCTCCTGCAGATGGCGCAGTTTAATTATAGCGGGAAATTAAAAAAATATTTGCCTTGTCTCACTTAGAACAGCGTCTCATCTAATGTCACTCTCTCCTACGTCGTATTTTGAGTTAAATTATTTTTTACGTAAACAAGCAAAAACTATTTTTATGATAGTTCATCTCGTATGTAAATTTTTTAAATATATCTTATTTCCTTTGATATATGTAATTAATAATGACTTTAAAGAAAATAATAGTACAGTTAATAAAACAGAAAATATTGCAGAAAGAGTTAGTGAAGCGCTGGAAAAAAGCCTTCACTCTGAAGAACATTAGAGCAGGTTTAAAAAAACCGATATTCATCCCTGCGACAGTAACATCTTTTTTTGATGGAAAAATTCTATGTTCATACGTGATTAATAGGACGTTAGTAACAGCGGAAAGTAGCACATGCGATGTTACTATCATTCCCATCTAAACCATTACTAGGGCCTTCTGGAATTCTTGTGCCAGAGCAAATAGAAAGTGATGGCGATTTTACTGACGGTTTGAACAACTTTCGCCAGATCCAAAGGCACAACCAAGGAAACAATTGCGAAAATGCACAAAAAGAGGAAAAACTTGAATTATAATTGAACCACCTGAAAAAGATAAATTAATAGATGAACAAATGAAGAAAATAAAAAACCGGAGGATAATTAAACATATCAAGTCAACAAATGAACTAAAAGCAATAAAAAAGGAAAAGTTGACGAGTCAGAAAAAAGAACATAATGACACAAGCGGAGACACAGACTAGAAGTATTGAAGTTTTGTCCGAAACCGATTCATGGGAACCTGAACATCGCTGAAGGAAAGTTGTTTTAATAAAATTTCCCAAAAACGTATTTCATGTTGGTGGAATACCAAAATATTGCAAGCAAGTGAATGTGAAACATCTTTTTTTGAGAAAAAAACTCCAAAACAGAAAACTGCTTTCTATTTCCTAATATTCCAGATATGTCATGTTTTGATGTAAATGACGTAGTTAGTGTTTTGCCAGAACCTATAGCGGAACTACTAAAAGGCAGTCCGATTTAATTAAATTTATAAATGAATTTTAAGTCAATTAATATTCTATAGAAGTTATACTTAACTCATGACGAAAATATTTTCGTTTGTGTTCTAAACTAGAGCTTCAAGCGGTTAATAGTTTGTCTCACTTGGTGGTACTAAGTGAAACACTTTTTGTGTTTTTTTTTAAAGTAATATATTTTATTAAAAATGGCATTGTGTTTATAGAAATTACACTTAATTATCAAAAAGTCTTCTATTAAACGTTTGGAAAGTTGATAGAGTGAAATTCGAAAAAGATGCAGTGAAAAAGCAATTTTTTGTCTCAGTACCACTCTCCTCTACATCTAAACACCGTAGTAAAGTATTTCTGACTGTAGGCCAGTAACGTAAGCAGGTTTTCCGATTGGGGAGTTCATAATTCTTGATGACCAAAAAAAAGGTCCTCACTTTCCTATATAAATACAGGGTATAATTTAATTGATGGCTAAAAATGCAGGATATGATTTCTCAGTTTATTTAAGAAAGAGAAGTTCATATGAACATACGTCCTAAACCTCTCAACTTTTGAGCTACAGGCTGTTAAAGTTTTAAGAAAAAATTCGTTTTCTTATCATAACTTTAATACTGTTCTTAGTATTTTCATAAAATTTGACACGCATCTACTAAGCACCAGTAGGCATTTTTTAATGTCGAAGATTTTTTGATAATATAATAAAATAAAATAAAAAAAGTGTGGTACGCCACTGTTTTTTCCGGAATTAAACATTATTTTTGAAATCCTCATTTATTTTGCGACCAATTTAATTTCTTAACTTTGTTTCGTCCAACGCACTGTTTTCGCGTAAAAAAATAAAAATTGGTTTCATGCATTTGTGGTATAACGAAATTATTTTAAACTAGTAGGCTGGTACCCTATTTTGTTTCTAAAATAATGACATTTGATCAATTACATTGCGGTCTTATTTTGACAAGTATTCATAAAAGTTGCCGTTTTTTACATTGTGAAAATTTCTTTAGTCAATAATAAAAAGAAAATAAGTAAACTATGTTAAGATTTACAAATTCCGAGTTAGCACATATGCATTTCACCTACGGACTCGCTGACGGGAATGCGTTTATACCTAGGCGGATATATCAAGAGCTGTATCCAAATCGTATCATTCCCGATGCCAGAATGTTTTCAAGAATACACAGAAGACTACATGAAACTGGGAGTCTTAGCATTGACAATAGTACCAAAGGAGCACATCGCACGGTGAGAACACCAGAATTAGAGGAAGATGTTTTGAACACAATTAAGGAACATCCAGAAACAAGTACTAGGAAAATTGCGGTAATGCTAAATGTTTCCCATTTTCTTATTTGGAAAATACAATTGACAATTTACTATTCCCATATCATATTCAAAGGGTTCAAGCACTACTGTCGCGTGATTTTCCATTGCGTTTAAATTTCTGCCGATGGTTTTTAGAAAAACTTGCTGAAAATCCTTTACCTTTGTGATAACAAAATACTCTTTACTGATGAAGCTAATTTTTCTCGCAGGTTCGTTCGAAATTTCCATAACAATTATGTATGGGCAGAAGAAAACTCACACGTAATTACTGAGGCCCATCATCAGGAGCAGTTTTTCGTGAATGTTAGGGCTGAAATAGATTTCCTCACAGGACCGTTCATCCTTTCAGCACGACTGAATGGACTATCCTACCGCCACTTTCTTGAAAACGTTTTGCCAATTTTGCTCGAGGATGTACCTCTTTTTTTAAGAGAAGAAATATGGTACATTTTAGTATTCATGGTAGGGAATTTCTAAATGAGGCGTTTACTAATCGATAGATAGGACGTGAAGGAACTCAATCTTGGCCTCCCAGGTCCCCTGATTTAAATAGTTTAGACTATTTTTTGTGGGGGCACCTCAAGACTTTGTTTTATACTATACCGTTTCAAACTGTAGAAGAACTAAGGCAAAAAATTTTACTTTCTTGCCAAACTATAAGAAATACTCTTGGAATTTTTGAAACGGTTCGCCAATCCATGAGAAATAGAATTGAAGCCAGTATTCTAGCAGAAGGAGGACATTTTCAACAATTGTTTTGATAATTAAATTAAATATTAGTTTATTTTATGCATATAAGTTGTTAAAACTTGTAAGATTTTTTTTCATGCATTGCAAAATCGCTAAAATCTCATGTGGCAGTTTGTAGGTAAGATGTGTTTTTGTCTAATTTTTATTAAAGTCAATCGATTAAAATAGCCACTACTACAATTCAAGTTTAATACAAAAAAATGTATTAGTAAGTATTGAGTCGAAATCGAATTTTTCATTACCATTAGAATTTAAAAATGTCAAGAATTCAAATTTCTTGCAAAATAAATGGATTTCAAAAATTATTTTCTTTCCCGAAAAAGCAGTGCCGTACCATATTTTTTTAGAAAAAGCTTCAGTCTACATCCGGTACGGACGCCACTGTTAGAAATATTAAAAAATCTTCTACATCAAAAAATGCCTACTGGTGCTTAGTAGGTGCGTGCTAAATTTTATGACAATACTAAGAACAGTATTAAAGTTATGTTAAGAAAACGATTTTTTTAAACTTTAACACCCTGTAGCTCAAAAGCTGAGAGGTTTAGGACGTGAACCTTTCTTTTTTAAATAAGCTAGGAAATCAAATCCAGCATTTTCAGCGATCAATTAAATTACACCCTGTATATATATATATATATATATATATATATATATATATATATATATATATATAAATATATATAGTTTATTTACATTTTATTAGGTTGCTATTTTGTTTTGTCATGAGGGAATTTTATCAATATCAATTTTATTACCATATGCCCCTTAATTTTTGACCAAAACTTTGAATTAATCGGGTAGTTTTTAGCTATTCCGCGAATATACAGACAAATAAACAGGAAAACCGTCGAAAATAGAAAAACGTGTTTGCGGCATCTAGGTATGCTAAAACGAGAAGATCTGTAGAAACCGGGGAGGATGATTTTTTCACGATTAACATTACTTCCCTCTCATGAGGGAAGTAAACATTTTTCTGATATACAAGTCTAACATATCCGACCATAATAATTACTAATACAAGCATGTATTCTGTTAACTGCACGCTAACAGTTTTGTTTTGAGTTATTGCACACCAAAAACATTATTTTTATATATAAAATTTATTGGCATTATAGATACAAATTGTTCTTTTAGTAGCACTAAATTCTGATAACTTCCTGAACAACAACTTTAAAACTTAAATTTATAGAACAAACCAGCCATTATATATTTTAGAAAAAATATTTTAATCCAGATGAGACCTCGACTGACGCCCGCTTGCTAAACATTAGGATATACATCTCAAATATATGGTATTTTAATAAACTAGCTACAATTAGAAATTTGGAACATTTAGATATTATATATATATATATATATATATATATATATATATATATATATATATATATATATATATATATATATATATATATATATATATATATATATATATATATATATATATATATATATATATATATATATATCTAAATGTTGATGGTTTTTTAAAATATTTTTTTAGGCATATTGAATAATTTCTTGGCATTTTAGCAGGCGGCCCCAGTCCAGATCTCATATTAAAAAAGATCTGAATTAAAATGTTTTTCTAAAATATGTAGCTGTTGTAAATAAATTTAAGTTTCAGTGGAATACACGCTCGTATTAGTAATTATTATGGTCGGGTTGTAATGTGAAAGATCAGCATCTCAGGTTTTTACAGAACTTCTCGTTTTAGCTCCCTTGATACCAAAAAAAATGTTTTCTTATTTCGGCTGGTCTATATGTCTGTCTGTCTATCTGTTTGTCTGGTCTTTTTATCGGTCTGTTTTTCGGTCTATTTGTCTGTCTGTTTGTCTATATATTTTTCATAAAAATGCAGTATGGCGAAAAAAAGTGACAAAGTAACAAATTGTTTAAAAAATCGGTGTAAAAAAATACTTATTTAATTGACTTCCAATTTGGCATAAAAATTGGACGTGATATAGGGATGAATTGGTAAAATTTTGGTTGAAATTCAAGCTGGAGAAACGAAATGGCGACCTAATAAATTGTTTATAAAATCAGTCTAAAAAACATGTATTTGATTTATTTCAGAGTTTGCACAAAAAACAAGTCAGATACAGGGTTGAACTGGTAAAATATTTGTAGGAATCCAATATATTGGAACAAAATGATAACACAATAAAACTTAGAAAATTAGTATAAAAAAACTACTTATTTAATGATCTATAATTTTACAAAAATCATGTGTAACATGGGATCAAATCGAAATTTTGGTACACATTTGATATGGCGCAACAAAATAGCGGCCTAATAAACTGTTTAACAAATCCGTCTGAAAAACTACTAGTTCGACTGACTTCAAATTTTGCTAACAATGAACTGGTCAAATTTTCGGCTGCTAAATAAAATGTTTAAAAAACCAGTGTAATTCAAATGACTTCAAATTTTGCTCTGAAATTAGATATGACATAGGGATATTCTGATATAATTTTGGTACGAATTCAAAATAGCGGTCTAAAACAATTTTTGAAAAATCGGTGTAGAAAACTGCTTATTCAACTGATTTTAAATTTTTACAAAATCAAGTGGGATAAAGGGAGAAACTGGGAAAATATTGGTATAAATCTAATATAGCCGGACAAAATGGCTGCTTTTGACGGGGCCACGGGCAGCTATTAGGGGGCACCAAAATTAAGGGTATTTAAATAAAATATTTTTTCCATAGTAAAAAAAAAATCACAGACGTAATTTTTGAAACCATCGGATACATTGGAAATGATAAGAATACGTTAATTGTGCGGCACATAGTTTAAATTTAATTCTAAATGATGCCACGAAAATATGTTAGGAATTATGAACTTTTTTGAAATAATCCAATCTCTCTACGTTTTTTTAACGTAAGCTTACCTCGGTGGCAAGAATTAAATTATTTTATCAAAGAAAGCGGAATTATTGCTTTAACTCTGAAAAAACTGTGTGGACTATACGGTCTTCTAGAGGTCTAATATTTATAAAAGCAAATTATTTATCAATCTTGAAGTGTCTGTACAATTTAGCTCTAGTTTTTAAAAATAATAGCGATGAAGCTGTCACATTAAGAAAAAAAAGTCCACCCGTATTTACTAAAGAGGTTTAAATTTAGAACAGGTTAGACATATAGACAGTTATAGGTTTAAGATGACATTTTCAACAATTGAACAAATATCTTTTCTAAATGTCACAATTACAAAATGACTGTAACATAGGCGAAACATAACTGGAGAACTAAGAGTTTTAAGTACCATGGCAACTAGACCCGGTCTAACTCTCAAACCTTTTTAGTGAATACGGGGGGTCATGTCACAACTTGACAGAACTTTAAAAAAATAATAAACTTATTAAAAGATATCGCAATCAAATAGGATATTGACCCTCAATTTAAAAGTAAAAGAATTCGTGTTGTAAAGAAGTTTTTTGATGAGCTTGTAGCCGATGAGCTAATTATAAACCGTATGAAACATTTGGAAGGGACGGTATTTAATGCGTATCTAGACGTAATAGTAAGTCAGCTGGATAAAAAATGTACTATTTTTAAAATGGTTTACTCCACATTTTCAATTCTCAATTCTCAGATATTGTTAAATTAAATGACTCAGACATTTTGGAAAAAGCTCAGTTATTAGTGGAGAAATATTCAAATGATTTATCTTCTTAACTAACAACCGAGCTAATTTAGATAAAATCATTATTGTATAAAAACATTAAAAACCTTAATATAACGAAAAAAATGTTATTGTTTTTAAGTAGTATACCAGAACTGTGTTCTGCATTCCAATTATTGTCCTTCCTGTAACTTCAGATCAATCGGAAAGATCATTTTCAAAATTGAAATTAATTTTAGGTCGACCATGGCTCAAAGTCGTCTTAGTTCTCTAGCTCTTACTCAATAGATCACGAAAGGGCTAGAGAAGTAAATATTGACGAACTAGTTGATAAGTATTTATCGGTTCGATGTATTAGGCCCTAAACTTCACTGGCCCAAACAGTTAATACCCCTAAAAGACATTTGCCCGAACCTACATTACACATAACCGTCACTGGCGCTAACAGTCGAAATCCCGACACATTGGAATGCATGGAATTTGTCCTTGGCCTTAAACGTCGAAATACATAAATATGTACGCCAATGACGTAAGAAACTTCTGTCACTGTTGCCAAAGTGCGTTATTGTTCAGATGAAGTACATATTTCCGAAAATATTAGTAAAATAATATGGTGTTTTTTTTAATTTATGGTTGATAACATGTTATTAATATTCCTAAATAATAAGTTTTAAATCGTTCTCAAAGAATTTTGTTTATAAAAATAGCAAATAGCTACGTATTAATTTTACTGCGTCGTATCAGTGTTAGAATACAATAAAATAAATTTTACTAACATGATGTAAATTGTTAGTTGGTTCGGTTGTGAAACATGCAGAAATAATATGCAAGAATGCAAGCTTTTACTGTGTTCCGGATACGTCCTGAATTCTCAGCTCTTCGCCCATTCAAATGCGATTTCAAGAAAGGGAGTACTAGAAAGTTAGAATCGGCAATTTAAAAGGACTATCAATATTAGGACATCAGAAAGTATATTGTAATGTACAAATTTCATATTGGTAAGTCACCTAGATTCTTTTTTTGTGTAGGTATACATTTTTTTCTTAAATGTTCCTCTTCGGATTTTCTACAATATATTGGGTTTTTAATGTATAGTGCACACTAAATGTTAGTTAAAAGAAAAACCTCAACAAAAACATTTGTATTTGGATGATAACATGATTTTGACATGTAGTTGTGTTTGCATTTTTACAAAACCATGTAAATTCATGGATGTATCATCCACAGTGGACTCCATTTTGGCAAATCGGGGTATGAATCTTAGACAACAATAAAAAATGAAAATCAGCTTTTCATATAAAATTATGAGTAGACAGACATAGCAGTGAGGAATGGTTCTATGATCCATCTGAGAATAAATACAGAACTGCTGAGGTAATTCATATGTCAAAATAATTAGATATTTTAATAGAAATGAGGCATTTCTCCTTTTCAAAATATTCTCTTCTTACAAAGAAAACTTTGTTAAATAGGTTGCTAAATAAAGTGCTTAGAAGAAAAATAATATTTTATTTCCTCTTTAAAATTTTAGTTTGTGAAGTTAAAGCCAAAAGTGTTATTTCCTGATAAAATGGTGAACGCGTTGCGTCAAATAAAATATTTAATCTAGCGTCATTCTGCTATTCTTTAACTTTTTTACAATAAACTTGCTGGGAGACCACTTCGGGAATATCTTGAAAATTTCATCCAAATTGTTGAAACCACCGCAGAGTAATCGATATACATACATAAAAAAAATACATAGGGTCAAATTGATAACCTCCTTCTTTAGTCTTTTAAAAATTGCATTAATATTTGTGACATGGCCATCTAAACAAAATAAAGAAAATACCTGCAGATCCGCCATTTTTTGTCCGATTTCAAACATTTAAAAACTGATATTCATAGAATTTAAAGTTTTATCGGAATGTAAAAATTAATAGATAATAATATATTTTATTCCCATATATCTAGGTACCCATTATATAAATGTCTGTGATTAAGTTATTAAGAATAAGTTTGGAGACGACTTCATAAAGTGAAATTTTCAATGTGGAATAAAATATTATTTTTTACTTTTTAGTTTTGTTTTTTTTTTTGAAGTTTTTTTATTTTTTATAAATATTTATGTTTGGAGAACAAAGCTTTCTGAAGTAGATATTGTGAAGAAACGCCCCAGAAGTGAATCCCATACCTTGTGTCTGTGAAATCGAAACCAAACTTATTCTTAATTACCTAATCACAAAACTATATTTATGTAATGAGTGTTTTGATGTCTAATACCAAGAGTATAATGTTTTACTATCTGTATTAATTTGGTGCTGACTTCACAGACTAAAATTTTCAAGATGGAATAAAATATTATTTTCCATTTTTAGGTGCATTTTTTGAAGTTTTATTTTTTTATACAGTTTTTTATTTCATCCTTTTTAGTTCAATTTATATGAGTTTTATTTTAAGTTATATTTAACAAATAACCATATATATCTATGTAAATTCCTAATAAAATGGTGTACGCTTTTATTGCGTCGAATAAATATTTAATATAGCGTCATTCCGCCTTATTTAACCTTTTTACAATATGCTGGCTGTGGGACCACTCGGGCAATATCCCGAATATTCCTTGAAAATTTCATCAAAATTGTTGAAACCATCGCAGAGTAATATATGTACATACATACAAAAAATTCATAGGGTCAAATTGATAACCTCCTTTTTTGAAGTCTGTTAAAATTTGCATTAATATTTGTGACATGGCCAGCTAAATAGATCCGCCATTTTTTGTCCGATTTCAAACATTTAAAAACTGACATTCATAGAATTTAAAGTTTTATCGGAATGTAAAAACGTATAGATGGTACAACTTCTGATTAAATCAAATGTATTTATAACATACCTAAGATAAAACTAGAATAATACTTCCACAAATAAGCATTTAGTATGATCAATTTTTTTGAAGTTATATGGGCTCATTATTTAAATATAATATGTAGTTTTTTTTTGTTTTATTTTTAAAATTCAAATAGCATAAGTTCACCAGGACCTGGTTATTTTTCTAAGTAGTGCAATATCTATTTCATTCATTTCTTTTTTTTTTTTTTTAATAAGACTATTAATTTTTTTGAAAGTAATTAAGAAAATTCTTTATTTTTAGTATGCCTAGGGACGACCACTATGTAATAAGATCACCAACAAGATGTAAGCTCTAGAAAGTTAGTATGTATGTCATTGATTAAAATCTGGCCTTCTTACCAACTACACCAATTCAGTTATTGCCAGGGGCGAGGCAAGTGAAAACAATCCCTTTGTGAGTTGAGAAGACTGATTACATCATACGAAGAAAATATTTACTGTAATGTGTTTTAAATAAAGTTAATGTTTAATATAATCTTAGGTTTAGATTTATTCTAAAAATACACTATATCTTCACCATTTTGTCAAGTACCATACAATGTGTCTGACCTACAATGAATAGACTTACTTCTTAAAACTTTTTATTATTTTTTATTGCTTTATTTACCAACAGTACACTCAAAGAATCTATGTTAATTTAATTAAAATTTGGATGATTAATTTATGCAATTGAATAAGTTAGTTTTCTTTACATTAAGGGTCAGTTATCCAAAAACTATTTAACCTTATTCATATCCTCAATTAATAAATACTGCAATTCTTCCCATGTATTACTGGGGAAAATCAAAGTGGAGTCATCAGCATAGGCAACCACTTTACCCCCTCGTGCCAAGATTACAAAGAATGTTGATATACATGTTAAAAAGCACAACACGCAGCACTGTACCTTATGGTACTCCAATTTTGATTTCTTTAGGCTTACTCATAGCTCCTCCTCCTACTTTAACATAATTAAGTAGATACATTTTGAAATCATTCAACACGGATTCTCCACATCATATAGCTATCCACAATGTCCAGTAACAAAGACATATAACTTTTACAAATATTTGTGATTAAATACATAAAATGATTTAAAGTATCATTTTTTAAAATATAGCTATTATTATTACATCCAGGGTTAGGCTAACTCCAGACTGGACTGGAGAAATTCATAAACACTCTCAATACATAAACTTAATTAAAGTTATCATAACAAAAACACAGTTGTCTGTATTTTAAAAAGAAGGCAATCTATCTTGTTAATATTTTCAGAATTTGAAAGCTTGCTTCTTTAGCTTTAAGAAGCCAGTTATTTTGATAACTTCTTCAATTTGTTAAAAATAGTTCGTTCACACCTTAAACGTAGCTTCAAAATCCACCTAGCATATTTAGTCAAAAGTAAGGGTATCTGTAATTAATTTCTTATGAAATTATTTGTAATCACAGACTTAAATTATTCATATTGTTAACAAGTGATATGATTTGTAGAATTTTAATCAAAACCAATGCAAACTAAGCTTCAAAAATGATCATTGGAAATTGAATATCAGTATTTTTTTATTGTAAGGTTAAAAAACTCACAAAATTATACCTGGCTTCAAAACTGTTTTTGTAAAATTAATAATTTTAGTCTGTTGCATTTGGAGAAATTGAAAGAGCAAAACATAATTATAGGCTCTGTTTACTATATCCGAGCTAGGCCCTGAAGAATGTTGTCACACCAACCAAGTTATTTGTTTGAAATTGTTTTTAAATAATTTTAATAAGAAAATTGGATTTTATTGTATTTAATAAATCAGTGGTTCACCTGCCCAGACAAATTGGCATTTTATCACCTTAACAAAAATATCGAACCTTATATTTTTTTTTTATTTGAATTAATCTGTGCAGGTAATTTTTACTCGACTTCCAAAAGGAGGTTATCAATTCAATCCTATTATTTTTTTATGTAGGTACATTGAGTACTCCTGATTTGACCAATTGCGCCCAAGACAAAATATCTTACATTCACCATACTATCAGGAAAAAAAAATATGCCTGTTAATATCATGATTTGAGTTAATGTCACAAAGTTCAATTTTACTGATCATTTTAAATTTTAACAGTGAATATAGCTAGTTTTCTATAAATGTGTAGAGATGGCACATTTTATACAATATTAATATGGTGATTGTGGTTAGCTACTTATTTATTTTGGATGGCTTTACCAAGTTTAGGTAGGTAGTAGGTAGACCAGGTAGTAGTATATACATATATATATATATATATATATATATATATATATATATATATAAGGTAATTGTATGATTAGTATGCATCTGGGCACAAACAAATTAATCAGTAAAATTATGTGTTTTATTTAAAAAATTACAAAACTTATTCCTAGCTATTATATATTATATTTATTTTAGCACTTAATTTTTTCTTTTAGGGTTAAACTTACATTTTACTTCTTTTAGTATCTGAGTTTTATTACCTGACTGTATTAAATATTTTAAGATTCATTATTTAACTATTGTTCTATGTTTTGTTCTGTTTGTTACTATTAAGTGTATTTTCTTTTGTAAAATTATGCTTTTTTGTATAATAATATATTAAATAAATACAAACATTGTGAAATTTTAAACTATAACAATAAAATATATTAACAATGACAGGCAAATAAATAGTATTTTTATCATCTACAATGATCAATTATCATCTAATAATGTACGGGAATATTGATTATAAATAGAACCCTCAATTTTTTTATGGGACACCCTGACTATTATATGCCCATTAAATAGGCATCTTTTTGCTAATCTTAAATATGTTAGATTTGATACCTTTACCTTTAAAGACAATGGAGAAAAACCATGCCATAAGAGGCAAGTTATTAATATCGGTGTTATGTTTTCTCTGACATCTCTTATAATAGGTATATTGTCAATTTTCTCAGTTGTGATTCACGATAAATGTTTCAAACCTAGTATAATTATAATTAGCAAGAAGAGACCCATTTGATGGACATATACAGGGTGTACCAGTATAGATAGAAAATAATGGATTAAAAATCTATAACTTCTACATTTACCAATTTTTTTTACAAAAAAGTTAAATGAACGTTTAACTTATGATCAATCAAAATTCGTATGCAATCATGAAATGCTTACTTCAGTTGGTAGTAGTCAAGACGTTTGTTTAATTATATAATATGTTATATATTCTTGGCACCATTTATTATTAGTTTATTTTGACAAATAATGACATTATGTCAAAGTCAGTTAAATAATAAATAATAAATATTTAACATATAATGTTTAAACTAGATTTTTGTCAATTAAAAAATATTTTTCTTAGTCGGACATTAAACAAGGCACTACAGGTATTATATGGGATAATGCTTTCAGTCAATGTCTATCCTTCTTGAAACACTGTCTCAACCTTAAGTATTATTAATCTTATAATATAATACCTTAATGTACAGCTGATTTAATTGTGATATGACAGAATCTATGTATAAAGCTATTGTAGGATACCTTTTTTACTGGTTTGGAACTATTTATTTAAAATTAACATTTACTTGAATAAAGACTATACCATAATTTTTTCAACAATACGCAGTCTTATAAGTTTGACAGCCAGTTCCCAACATATGGTAAAATCAACGATAAGATCTAATATTTTTACAAAATTTTATAAGATTAGGCCATAAAAGTTTATATTTTAATAAGTTAATTGATAAAATAATTTACAAGATCTAAACTACTTTATACCAGTTAATAAACTTAAGAACCTGAAAGCATGAAATTAATTGAAGGTATCTTCGAAAGACTTTTGTTCTTTATAATTATATCATCTACCTAACTTTTTCTTAAGGTGAGATGTGCAATATCTTGCATACTTACTAAATTAACTTATTACTCAATTGTGTATATCAAGTGAAGAAAATATATAAATAGGCCACAGTTAATATTTTTAAAATATGGGGAAAAAATCTTCAAATTTCTAATCCACTTTAGCTATATATCTTTAATCAATATACAAAATATGTGATACACTTTAAAGTTGACCCTACATTTATCATATGGTGCATCTTTTTTAGTTCTTAAACTACACACTTTCTCAGCAACAGTAATTGTAAGTACTCAAGTATCACTATAATATACACGTCACTACTATCTGCAATGCACATATGAGCAGAACTAACTTCCTAAGCCTTGTCTACGATACCTATATCAAACATCAAGAAGACTTGGTCCTAAAACAAATTATAATTAATAAAGTACCTGCACGAATAACAAGCTTAGGGAAAATCATTAACAATCTTATAAAATACTAATCAATATGTGTCTGATAAAAACTGATTTTTAGATAGGTATTTGCTTGGGATCAGGAAACAAAATTAAAAAACTTAAAAAAAAAGTTGAAATTATGTGTCTCAAAAAGCTCACAAAACATATTAGTTAAAAGATACATGTTCAAGCATCAAGGCTTTTGTGGATTTTTATATGGTCTTTAGTAGACAACTTTGTTTTATTTTTAGGTAGGGAACAATATCCACATTAATAACAGATGGGGACTCAATCCTATATACTAACAAATAAGATTATCTGAGTGTAAGAGTCCAAAAACTGAAAGGGTTGCAACTTTATACCATATTCACACTATTCTAAAATAAACATACTCACTTTATATGTAGAAGCCTTGTTTATATATAGACAAGGGTAGAAGGTTTAAAATCATCTCAATGCAAACATGCAATAACCTCTTCCTGGGCTTTCCAACAATAATTTTTTTTCAATATTCAATCTCCATTAATTAGATATTATCCTGTGATAAACAAATGCTTTATAATAAACCAAAAAAAAACAGTCAATATACGGTTAACAACAAATATATTTATTTTTATCAATAAAACTTGACAACACAGCAGGCCTATTTAAAGAATTTTTAGCCAGTAGCGTAGCTCGCCAATTCGGTATTTAAAGTGTCGGGCTAGCGGCGCATTCCACACATTCCAATCTGTCGGGATTTCGACGGTTTGGGCCAGTGAAGTTTCGGTCCACTAACTGTTTGGGCCGGTGTGGTTTAGGGGAAAATACGCACTACCTATTTATCTAGTCTATAAAACAACAAAAACGTTTAGTCTTGTTTTTATTATTTTTTTAGAACCAGAGTATATTTATACTTTTTTATTATTTAGATAATTTTTGTTTTGTTATTATTAGTTTACCTATACCTATTAATCTCAAAATGTATATCATTCGTTCCTTTTTTATGTTTTATTCTTTTATTTTATGTTATGTTTTATTATTTTTTCGGAGAAATTATGCAGGGGGGCCCCAAGAAACTCGGCACGCCACTGACAAAAAGGCAGTCTATTAAGATGTTTTAAAAAACAATATAAAAATTTGATACATTTGCTTTACCTTCTGTAGCATGACCCAGTTTAGTTCATAGTAGTCATGCTACAGTTACAGTACATATACAATTATGTTACTTTCGATGTTTTAATATATGGAGGGATTCATTACGATGAAACTTCCAATTAAAATTCATTACAGATCGGTTTTACCTAATTATCCGGAATGCCCCCCTAATTTAGAGCCGACGCTACATTTTACGGGGCCGGGAGTAGGTTTGCGGGCCGTCATGAAAACTGAAAAAAGTGATGCCTTTTGAATTACAATAATGTTTTTAGTTTTCATCCTTTTATCCATGATTCGATTAAACCGCGAGACCCGTACGGCTTCAAACGCTGGGCGTGTCTAACCGAAGGGTGGTGTGTTTTGCCTCTCTTGCTCATGCCTCGCGCCGGCCCTGCTCCTAGTGATTCTTTTCACTATATTATTATACTTTAGTCATGCATGAGTAGTGTAGTATTTAGGTAGTGCATTACCCCCATATGGGGTTTAAATTATGTTTTAAATGCAAGCTTTTGTTTTCTCTTTGACTGGTCGTCGTATGTCTTTTTAATTGATTTTAATTTGTGATATGCCTGAGGAATAGCACTGATAGTCTAATAATGAAAGCCGAAAGTACTTTTGTTTTAATTTTTTTCCATTTCTATTAAATAAAAATTATCTGTCTAATCCACATTATTGCTCATTATAATTTTTAATTGCCAACTTCTTCAAAAATATTATAAACAATTACAAGATTCAAGAAAGAAATTAACACAATCATTGCTCGTCCTTTATAATGTTTGTAATGACTATACAAACAGACAGACTATGAAAATAATTGATTATCATATATTACTATATTTTATAAAGGGTTTATCTATAAGATTTATAACAAAAAATGAATGTTATATAAAAATATCTTTGCGTCTAACAGAATTCTTTGAAATTGAAAAAGTGGTAGTTTTACTCCAATGAAGAGTTAACGTTGTCTAAATTAATATCTAAAATGTATGTATTGTATTTTGTATGTGTACGTGGTTTAATTCATTAAATTCATATAAATATTGTAAATCCCTAATAGTAAATAGAAAAAATTATCCTCCGAGATTTTTTCAGATCCCCACGCGTTTCAGGATCCTTATGTGCAGAAAAAACATGTTTTCTCAATTAGTCTGTCGGACGGTCTGGTTAGCTCTGTCTGTTTGTCTCCTTGCGGCATAGCTAAAAAACTGCTTGTCCAAGTGAAATTTAGTAGGTTCAAAAATCAAGGATCATATGATGATGAACTGGTAACAATTTAGTAGAAATCCAATGTGGCGGAAAAAAATGGCGGCGTAATAAAATATTTAAATAATCATTCTAAACAATTCACTTTTTCAACTGGCTTCAAATTTCGTGAAAAAAATTTGGTGTGATATAGAAATAATTGGCAAAATTTTGGTACGAATTCAATATGGTAGAACAGAATATTCAAAAAATCGATTTAAAAAAATTTGCCCAAGAACCAAGTGGGTATGAACCTTGGTACAAAGGCAGAAAAAAATGGGGACCTAATAAAAAGTTTAAAAACCAGAATAAAAAAACTACTTTCTTAAGTGACTTTACATTTTGTGTAAAAATCAAGTGAGACCTAGAAATAAACTGGTAAGATTTTGTAACGAATCCAATATGACTGGACAAAATATTGGCCTAAAGAAATGTTTAAAAAATCGATGTAAAATATACATGTTCGACTACGAATCGACTAAATCAAATGTGACGCTGAATTAAACTGATAAGATTTAGTATGCATAACTTATGGCTAGTGAATGTGTGGATTCTGAAGAACTAAGCCTATCCAGCCCACCAAAGCCAAAAAGAAAGGGTGCTCGTCGGGAATTTATTACTACGAAGCGTGCTCGTAGTTTGGATTTAAAATTCGGCTATGAAGGATTCGATCGTCTTGACAATTATTTTTCTTGGTGGTCTTCCTCCTAAAAGAAAGAGCTTTTCATCATGTCCGGTGGATAGCTAAAGCCATCTACTGACTATCGGCGAAAATATTCAGACTGCAAAAGATTGACTTTATCAAGCAAATTTTGAAGATTTGTTTATTCATATGTATATATATTGCATTTGCATGTGATTTTTAAATAAAAGAAATTTAAATGATTTTTTTTCATTTTTCCAATTTCAACAGTCTTTTTTTATGTGAATCAAATGAGATTTTCATAAAACATACCTAACCTAACCTGCCGTCTTGCCGATACCTTTTTCGATTAACTCTTTTTTCTTCTGCATGCATAAAGAAATAAAAAATACCAAAAACTGGACAACAAATATTAAAAACTATCGATATTTTTCGGTCACTATCGGCACCGAACATTATCAAGACAAGAAGGAGCACTGGAAGCTCCTCCCCTTGTTATGCCTATCTCACTCGAATATCGGATGTTATGCTTTTTCGATCCCTCGAAGTCGCTGCCGGACAAGATGCATAAACCGGTTGTCCGTAGAGTGAAGTATTGAAATATACCACCCAACATTAATATATACCAATTGCCTTTATATTTGCCGGCACGCGACGTGAGACTAATTTTTGATTTTTTAAACATTAAAATAAGCATTTACCAATTTACTTGGTGTTTTGTGTTTGGTAAATGGCTGGAAAATTACAATTAATTCTGTTCTATCTTTATAGGAAACTTTAAAATACAAAAATCATTCATTTCTTTTAATAAGAAACCCTAATCAGGATTGCCTCGAATTTTTTTTTGGCCTGTCTCACTCGAATATCGGATGTTATGCTTTTTCGATCCCTCGAAGTCGCTGCCGGACGAGATGCATAAACCGGTTGTCCGTCGTAGAGTGAAGTATTGAAATATACCACCCAACATTAATATATACCAATTGCCTTTATATTTGCCGGCGCGCGACGTGAGACTAATTTTTGATTTTTTAAACATTAAAATAAGCATTTACCAATTTACTTGGTGTTTTGTGTTTGGTAAATGGCTGGAAAATTACAATAAATTCTGTTCTATCTTTATAGGAAACTTTAAAATACAAAAATCATTCATTTCTTTTAATAAGAAACCCTAATCAGGATTGCCTCGAATTTTTTTTTGGCCTGATAAGAAATGTTTGCGGAATCTCGAGAGGCATTCAAGAAATTATTTACTCAAAAAAATTTTGATGAGGTTGAAGGTGCAAATTGTATCCAAGATATTAATTAAGTTTTGCTAGTCCTGATATGATCGAAGGATATAAAAATATGGTTGTACCAATATTAATAAAAAATAGTTTTGCATGCGACTATATAAATCTTTCAAGTACCGACGGCAATACTGTAGTGTTCACATTACTGGCTATCGATTAAAAAATCGGTAAATTTTCTTTACCCGGAACTTCCCTCGTTATGAATCCTTTGTTTTATTAGGAACAGTGAAGAGTGGCCCGATTTATTACAGTGCAATAGTCATATATAACTATCTTTTAAACATTTTTGTTGGGTGCCATTTTTTTCCATCATATTGGATTCCTTCCTATATTTTACTAGTTTCTAGTTATGCCACACTTGATTTTTGGGCATAATTAAAAAAAATTCAAGTACCTTTTACATTAACACACACCGCCATTTTGTTACGTCATGTTGAATTCGTACCAGTTGATCCCTATATCACATTTAATTTTTCTGCAAAATTTAAAGTCAATTGAATAATTAAGTTGATTTAAAAAATATATATTAGCCGCCATTTTGTTCCACCATCTTTAATTCTTGCCACAACTTTACCAGTTTATCTCTATATAACACTTAATGCTTGCACAAAATTTGAAATTAATAACTAGTTTTTTTTCAAGTTTTGAGGTCGCCATTTTGTTTTGTTATCTTCTATTCATACCAAAATGTTACCAGTTCATTCCTAACACTTGATTTTTATGCAAAATTTGAAGGAATTGGAAAATTAGTTTTTTAGTAATAGTTTTTTAATGTTTCACTAGTCCGGAATATTGGATTTTTACCAAAATATTACAAGGTCATCCTCATAAGACCCTTAATTTTTGCCTGAAATGGAAGCCAATCTGATGAGTAGCTTTTAAGCTATGTGGCGAACTGAGAGGCCGGCAGACAAACTGACAGACAGACCGACGGAATTGATGAAACATCTTTTTGGCATCTAGGAACGCTAAAACTTGAAAATATGTAAAACCTGAGAGGGTGATTTTTTCAGAATTACAAATATTTTATTTAGCCGTCATTTTGTTCCTCCATCTTGAATTAGTATCACAGGTTTACTAGTTTATCTTTATTCCACAATTAGTTTTTTAGGCTGAATTTTTAAGTACTTTATTAAGCCGCAATCGTGAATTAAAATTTTCAAACATTGATTTCCTCATTTTCATTAATTTTTACAAACAGTACTTTTTATAATTATATTAAGTTCTATCAATTAAACAACTTGACGTTTTCCACTTTTTTCTTTTAATACATACAAAGCAAAATAGTTTTAAATCACCCTGGTAAGTGAACGTTTATTTGTTTTAATCGCTAGCGGTTTGCATCAACCTCGTAAAAGCACGGGCATCTGCGGAGCTGCGTGAATTTCTCGGACTGTGCTCCTTCTTGTCTTGTTAATGTTCAATGCTATCGGTATATCGATATGTCGATAACTATCGATATATTGAAACCTATCGATAGTTATAGATATTTCGATAGTTATCGATAACTATCGAGAGTTTTTTTAGACGTCTTTTGCTCCCTAGAATATGCGAGGGCGTATGGTAGTAGTTAATAGTTGAATGATTATTATGAATTTTTCTTAAAATATATGTTGACAGTTGAGACAATGCATTACAAATTGGAGGTGTCATCAATATTAATAATTCCTACAATATTACCTATGTCTTTAAACATTTTGATACATTATTGTTAGTTCTCAAGTTTAGTTTTTTAAATATTCTACTTATATCGCAAATAGATGTTACGCCACCCCTTTTTTTCTAAATCTGATATATTTTTCCAAAAAACTAAAAAATAGTATTAGAATGAATCCAGGAAAAACAAAATAATATTTTTCATTATAATTAATACAAATCTTAGAGGTTGGTACTAGGGATCGCAATCCCGAGCGATTTTTCCGATACCAGGATTTTAATATTTTTTCCAATTAATACTAGGATTAGGATCCCGGGACCGGGATCAATCCCGGAATTAATCTATTGAATCGTGAGTATTTGTGAGTAGTAATTTAAAAGTAAATGCCGATGAAAATTTGTAGAAAAAGATAAAAATACTTTATTAAACGACTTTTTTGGCAATTCCCATTTAACTCCGAGTTTGTTTACTAAACTGATGTGACAGAAAAAAATAAACATCAACCGTTTCAGCCCGAATAAACAGCTAAATATATAGTCGGTGTATACTGTATATACATAAATACATGTAAGTGAAAAATTAACAGAATTTGTCGTGTTTCACTGTTTAATTTTTTTAAAGGCTAAACATTGAATATATAGTTCATAATATTTATTCGGTAAAATAAATATAACATTTAGGCAATTTAAGTCAACATTTAAGATTGCCGATAGATGCCGGCAATCGAAAATTTTATTGTGACTATCGATAATATCGCTATATCGATAACTATCGATATCGAGCAATATATCGATATATTCTTAATTTATTTATTGTTATTCGATATATCGATAACTATCCATATATATCGAAAACAAATTCCCATCCCTAGTTATTGCTGAAAAAATCATCTTATAAAATGTTTAAAAAATTATTATCAGCGAATCGAAATTTTGTTTATTAACACAAACGAAAAATAACAGACACTAATTCATTTTAAATTTAAAAAATCGGTTAAAGTTAGCTTTATCCGGAAGTTCCCTCGTTATGAAGTCTGATGCTATTTAGTTGTGCACATACAAATTTAGTATTATGTACATACACAAATTGCGTTATGATTTTCTTTTCCGGACAACAGAGTTGATTACGGAGGAATTTCAGGTTTTCTTTTCAAGTTTCTTTGCACATCGGCTTTACCCAAATACTGATAAAAGAAAGGATTCATAACGAGGGAAGAAGCGGGTAAAATCAATTTTCATTTATCTAGGTTTTCGGTATATAATCGAATTAACTTTTCTGTTTATTCCAAACTAATTAATTTTTTCAACATCGTAGATACAACTAATTTCGCAGATTACAAATTTAACGAGGCTTACACTTTGCTGAAATATTAAATTACCGTGAATGTCCGAGAAACAAACTTTCAGTTAACTTTTAATTTTCATTTTTGGCATTATACAGCGTTTTTTGGCAAATTGCTATAGACCTATCATATCCCATATGTTAATATTAGAAACGTTATTAAGCTAGACATACACTATGTATCTAAGAGATTTTTTTATAGGAACAGGTTTAGGAACTTTGCAGGTAACAGGTAACACATTAAATGGTAGAAGCACAGTAGCAGTAGAACTTTCAAATAAGATATGTGTTATTTTGTCTAGCCTTATAGCAGGTTTATATTTACAATTCAGTTTTTATTCATTATTTAAAATGAACTGAATAAATAAAATTAAACGGCCAATTCTTTAAGAAATATTAAAAATAATTAATCTGGAATTAGTTTTCAAATTCTTTTTAGGTAGTATGTATCTGAAGTGTCCATACATTTTGAAATTCCTGTAGTTGATAAACAAAGAATAAATTGAATTAAAAATTCCAAAAACTGGAAGTTGATGATACTGATGAAAAAAAATGCTGCGATCGTGTTTGCCAGAAAATATCCTTCACGTCTGGTGATTTAATGAATCAAAGACTGTTAATATTAAGTGAAGGAACAGTTTCAAGAATGAGATTTAGCTTAAGGAAAGAAACATAATTTAAAAATCTATTTTAAAAAATAATCAAAAATATTTTATAGTATATGAAAGTTTACATTTGTGTTTATATGAATCTAAAAGAGTAATTTAAGCAGTTTTTATTTCATACTGCCAGGTAAATACCTAACTATTTACCGGATTCATTTACGGCTGGTAAATAGCTTATTACAGTACTAAAACGTTGGCTAGTAGAGCTGCTAAAAGTCAAACCTCATTTTGACAAATAAAACTATATTAAACAAGTGACAGTATGATAATTCCATAACAAAAATGTAGAACGATATATTATGATTTTAAAAATAATAATAAAACATATATAAATATAAAACATAATTCTCGGTTTTCCAGTTAAGTATGAAATAAAATATTATACGTTACACGTTCGTTAGATGTTATTACAGTACTCGTTTATATTCCGTAAAACAACTCGTCACCTACAGTCCTTGTAACGTAAGTTACTATTTCTTAATTACATCGTATTTAATATATTTTATAAGTCTTCATTTTAATCTCGAAGAGTAACTGAGAAAAAGCCTCATTACACCACATATGAATATGATTTTTCCTACTATTTTTCGCTAAGTTATTTTCAAAATCTTATATTTTTCTGTATTTCAAATTTTACAGTGACTCTGTAACTGCTAACGCGCTAATAATAATATAATATATAAATTATCAAACTAGTTGTCCAACCAGTTGTCAAACCGTTGAAATCAAAGTAGGCGACATTGTTAAGATGTCAAGTATCATTTTTTACAATACCCAGGGAGGAAAAGTCATTTTTTCCTCCCGTAAATAAGTTCAAAAAGTTATACTCCTATGTGTAGAAAATACATTTTGAACCTAGAACTATAGTTATATCAACCTTCCTTTCATATATTTAGATGTGGAAGTGCACTTCAATTGTATTAAGTAGCCTTAGTAATCTTAAAACGATTTTTTCACATATAAAAGGGTAAGTATTTGATTTAACTTTTTCTAGCCATGGTTGGTTTTTGTTTTATATTGGACAGTTTTACGAACGTGCCTTTTATAGCTTTTTCACTTGCAAATCTCTACCAATTAGTTAGGAAAATTTTTTGGGTGTCTCTTGAGGGATACTAATAGCATTAGCTTTAAATGCTAATAGGTAAAATTTACAGTCAAATTGTGAGTTCAACTATAGTGTAACTAATAAAGAATTAAGATAATGCTGGGTACTATAATCGATATTCATAATTATCCTGTGGCATATAATCAAATGGCAACTTGTGTGCATTTGTTTCCACATCGCCACTGCCAACGAGGCGCGTGGCGTCGCGTGGCTGTCGCCGTTCGTCGTAAAGTCAAATAGCATCTGCGATGTGTTGGAAGAAGTTATAAGCCTGGTTCACAAACTCAAAATGGTGTTTGCTACAGCTCATTGGATTCGGAATGACACGACGTTTAAAAAATGTGCAACAAAAGTTATTAACACATTAAGATTTATTTTTATTACTTATATTTTTTCTTTATATTTCGAGGCGGATAATTGTAACAAGTCACTAAAATTATTTGGCCTCATCGAGACTTTACTACAACTATACTATATATTGTTATAACCTATAATATTTAATAATATAAATTTGTACCCTTAATTATTAATTTAAAACTCACAAAAAGATATTATCTAGACACTTGAAGGAACAATATCCCATTAAAATTTTTTTTTCACGGATTTTTCATAAAATGCGCCTATTGTTAATTAAGAAATCTTTTTAGTTTTCGTTAATATTTCAAGTCGGATAATTGTTAAACAAAAGTCACTAAATTTATTTCGCCTCGTGGAGACCTTATCACAACTGTGCTATAATGAAATTTTATTATGACATTGCGTTTTTAATTGTTATAAACTATTAGTTAATAATAAATGAATTTAACAAAAAAACGTTATTTTCCTAGTTTTTTGTTAGACTGAATAGTTAATAACTAATAGCATACAACATTTAAAATTGAATGTACTCTTTGAGTACCTACAGTTATGATAAAGTCTTCAGGAAGCGAAAAAATTTTATTGGCTTTTATTTAACAATTATCCAGCTTGAAATATAAACGATAATTCTCTAAAAAATTGTTAATTAACAATAAGCTCATTTTATAAAAAATAAGTAAAAAAAAAAACAACGGGATATTGTTCCTTCAAGTTTCTAGATAATACTATATTTATGTTTTATTTAAAATTTGATTTTTACTTGTTACAGCCAGTTTTAGGGCATCGTAACGTCTTAGCGCTCGCCGCGCGGAACTCTATTTTCAACATTAAATTAAAATTATTAATAGTAAAGATAGAGTTCTGGGAGTCAGGACTTTTTTATTCGAGATTTCTTCATCTTTAAGAATCCTGTTTTCTAGATATTTGCAAAAAACTAAACTGCTTTTTTGAAATCTCAATTTGCTATTAACTTTTGAAATTATTTATATGCGGATTTGAAATTTTTGCACATTTTTCTAGAAGCCATTCCGAAACCAGTGAGTGCTGTCTCATATTTTTACTAGTAGTAGCAAGAATTAACATCATTTTGAATTTGGGAACTAGATTATAGTCTGTACAGGTAAGTTTAAATAAGTCCAAGATATTATTTTCCCACGTTTTTTGGTTAGCAGTTGTTTGTCGCTAGAAAGCAATGCTTGCAGCAGTGGCGGCTCGCGGGTGAAAAAGTAAGTGAAGTGCAAACGAAGCAAGAAAATATCGCAATAATTTTTTTCCAGAATTTTTTTTATATGTGGAAGGGGTAGAATATTTTTTAACGACTTACCTAAAGTTTGTATACTGAATCAGTCCTCCTATCCTTCATAGCAGCAAATTTGTTTATAACATCCTCATAAAATGGATGAGTTGCCCTAATCTCCTCCAGACATTCCTTTTGATTTGAAATACTGCCTAGAGAAGTAAGTTTTTTTTACACGTTTGAGGCAAGAAAAACTTCTTTCCACTGAAGCACTTGTCGACGGTATTGTCAAAATAAGGGAAAACACTTTATATGCTTTGGTTAAAATATCTTTATTTTCATTAATTTTTTTCACTTGCTCTTGCAGCGATATATTCCAATTACTGTCATTGGCAAAAATAAGACCAAGCTCATTTTTAAGTCGTTGACTTTTTGAAAATATTTCCTCACATATGTAACTGTAACAAAATTTCAAACTGGCCAGTAAGAAAATTTGAACTATATTCGGAAAATTTAGTAGAATCTGCCAAACATAGAGTCTTGAAAACTTAGTGTCATTTCCATTAAAATATGGTCCAATATTTCATAAAAAAGGGTTCTATACTTAAAAAAAATGTTCATTTCTTTTTTTACAGAGCGCCTCACCACAGCGTTTGATATTGAATATGCAAAAATATTTTTTTTTTGAAGAACGCAACTTGAACAATCACATTTACTAACTTCGAATTTGAAGACCAACGAGTTTCTGTAATTGTTGGTATACGCCTCGTAGATGCAGAGGTGCGAGCATACGTTCGTTTGGCTAAGTGATGAAAAAATGAGGGAATACCACTAAGGCTTGCAAAAAAATTCGACATTTAGAAATATTTTTAAACTTTGCTGCATCAGGACAAATACAGCCTGCGGCGCTTTTTGTTTTTTTTTTAAGGCCATTTAGATGGCCAGCTATCACACTTGCGCCAACGTAAATTGGTGTTCATTATTTCATTTTTTACATGATCATTTAAATAATCAGAAATGCATTCAATAAAATTAAATTAATAATTAATTATTTCGTTTTGAATAGTTTTCGAGTCACCAGTAAAAACATTTTTAATTTTTTTGTGATGATCTTTTAGTTCTTGAGAACTTCTGGATATTAATAAACCTAAAAGCTTTTTAAAATTCCCCCTATTTATTGACTCGCTGCTCTCATCATGGCCGCGAAAGACTAACTCTTGTTTTGCAAGGTACAAAACTGCGTCAATTACCAAGCACATAAATAGTCTATTTAATCGGACGTTTTCGTTAAAATGTATTTTATATAATTTAGCATTTGCTTTTAAAGTGTTAGCTAATAGTGCTTTGATTTTTTACAAATGTTTTTAGCATTAATTAGCATTTTAAATGCTTCGCCGGGTCTTCCTGTTTATGTAAAGATCTTCATATATTTAATATGCCTGCAAATCCTTCCTTATTCCACACTAAATATTTATTGGAACCTAGTAAACAAGGCCTGCAAAACAATTTTTTGTAATATTTGACTACTACATAACCATTTGTACGCCGAAAACCAGGATGACGATTAAAACTCTGATCTTGTTCTTTCCATCGATTAAATGGAGTTTCCAACAAAATGCAAACCACATCCGTGATCGGATTCGTCAATAATGTAAATTAATAAACCCGACACTAAATAAAGTTGTAACAACACCATCAATAAATATAACAAAAAACAGTCAAGCAAACTGCAATGGAACTAACCGGTTGCAGCGAAAACCGCGAAAATACAAGTAAACAACCACTCCAAACTGAACAACACGTGGGTGTAGTGTACTGCGTTAGCAATTCACCGAGAGCGTTGTATGGCGCTGGTTAACATTAATCTTCCATGCGGTCGACGTCATCGCGTACGCGTTGTCATGGCAACGTAGTAGGAAAATCGTAAACTAAACATAGCACCTCCAGCAAAGTCGAAGCGTTTTGCGCCACTGTTATAGTTGTTATAATAATGTTCGATTGAAAGTTTTAAAAAGACATGCCGCCAACGGTCAAGTAAAATATTAATTCGAGATGTACAGTTTATTTTTTGCGAATTAGGTGAATAACTGAATGTAAAAACTTTAAGAGATATATAATAAATATAGTTAGATGTTTGCTTGTTTATTTTTCATGGTGAAGTAGTACTTCACTTACTTCACCTGAATAGCTTGCAGTCATTCTTTTGGACTTTTTATTTCATAAATTCGAAAAAATATAACATTATAACGAAGCCAAGCTTCTTCATTTTATAATCCGCTTCGTCATTAAAGTGTATTACCTAATTCTATTAAGATCTTCATCATTGAAAATTATGATACCAAAATGTGGTTGCTTTGAAACAGAGGTCGATTACCTGTTTTAGAATCTGATCAATATGGCGGTTTTACAACATTTTTTGTGAGAAAAATCTTTATGTTGTTTTTGTATATTTATATTATGTAAAATAGTTTTTCTAGCTCTATGGAGTTGATTTAGTGCGAGGATTTTTAATGCTAATACTTTTCCTTTATAGGATTTAAGGCAACTTAAATACTAAACTATACTTCTACTTCTAGATATAATGTTCGTTCATATATAACCTATTATTTTTACTTCCATACTAAATATTTCCTACTTTTTTAAAATTATGGTAAGATCACTCTGTTCAGAGTGAGGTTCATTACTACTTTGTCTTTTAATAAACTATGTGTTCAAAGAACCTTCAAGGATCTGTTATTGGAGCCAGTCAGTGTTGTTAATATGAGTATTCTGTGTACCGTACAGATTTTATGTTATCAATGAAAGTATTTCTGGCTAATTTTAGATGAACGAACTTGAACAATAATACACATATTCAAATATTTTGAAGATATTTCATTTCTCTTTTAATGTACGGGGTATGCAACTTTTTAAGGATAGGTATAGTCATAGTCTTATTCTCGCAACAATGACTAAGTAATTTTAAAAAAATGTATGTGGTAGTTATCATGATAAATGTAATCTCTTTAGGTAACCGACTTATATCGAAAAAGAAGCGAGTGTAGTTTTAGAGGGGGAGCTACTGGGGGTAGTTACCACCCAGACAGATTTGACGTTTTTTTAGTCGGAACTCCAAAAATATATTAATACAAGTTTTTTATTACCCCCCTGCCCCTAGTAGAGATATTTCAAAAACCCGACCTTCAAATGGAGTCAAATATTTAATCAAATTTGACAATGACGGTGAAAATTCGAACTTGATAAATAAAACCAAATTTGAACAAAAATGTTGCAATAGACAGGGTGTCAAAAGTGGAATTTTTAGAATTTGTGGATTTCAAAAACATTTTTTTTCTATGCTTTTGTATCCTTAAGATGTGTTCAAATAACTCAGTTACTTATAATACAGTTGCGTAGTACCTAGTAAATCGATTGCTAAGAATAAACATATACGGGGACTAGACCCCGTATATGTTCTACAAACAGGCGCGTGCTGGGATGGAAAAGGGCAGGGGAGGGAAAGTGAGCGTGTAGCTACCTGTTTTGGGACATCTCAGAAAAAATATTGACAAGATCAAAAAAGGACTGCTTGCTGTAATTGAAAAATCTTAAAGGGTTTAGACATTTCTAGAGTTTTTCACCACAGCAAAAAAACAGTGAGAACGAAAGATCTTGGTAAAATGTAATGCGAGCAACTTAAAAAAGATATTCCACCAATATCGTCTGGCCATGGTATCCTTAGCAAAGGCAAGTAATTAACCAACTTTGGTGTCATGTAAAAAGTTATGTGTCAAAAATTCATAATTTACGCTCTGAAACACTTCAGATGCCAATTTTCAATCAAATTTGCACAAATGACAGAAATTGTCAGCCATGTTGTCACCGCCATTTTGAATGTTTAATTGTTGACTAACAATTCATAATTGGTTTCTTTTTATTTCTTTTTATATCCCCAAATTCTTATTCTCAGTCTAATCTACACAACTGACCAAATTCGTTCACCTTGTTGGCGCTCCAAGAAAGAATTCATTACAAGATTTGTACCAGATTAACAAAAGCACCCAGAAAAAATATATTTTGGTAAGGTGCGCAATATCTATCATTTCTGGATAATATGAAATTTAAAAAATATATAATTAAATAAGTATATAAAATAATTACCGCATACCACATTTACATTATTAGATTCGGTTTCAATATTATTTTCGATGTCACTGTTTGTTGTTGTCCTCAAAAATCTGGCCACAGTGGGCAACATCTGAAATGCTCAAGTTAATAAAGTGTTTTTTTTTTAAGAAATAGTTCTTATTGAACTGTCCGCTGCATATGTATCCTATTTTTGATTTACCGTTTTTGTGGCCATACTTTTGACGTTACATTTTAACCACGGAAATTTAAATAATTCCACTTTCTACTAGTGAACAGCGACAGCTAAGCTAATACACAAAGAATACTTCAGACTTGCAACGAGACAGTGCGCTTTGATAGAATCTATAAAGCAAATGAATCAACATAGAGGCGACGAAAATATTAACATGTAACATTTATTCAATTAAATAAAGTCGGTGTAATTCTCGGAGCATACGGTAAAAAAATGTAATTTATTTAAGTCCTTGTTTTATCATTTTTTAAAGAAAGGTCCAATTGGTCAGGTTCAAAGCAGGCATTGCTCGCGTTAGCCCGGCGCCGACGGCTCAGCACGCGCCAGTCTACAAATCAGATATTTTTTCATATTCTACTGCACCTGAAACTTTAAAGCTCCAATTTTTGCTAATAGTATATAGATATTCCAGCTTAACTTGATCCAAGTAAAAGGTTTTTAAGATTGTTTGGTGTGATAGGGGGAGCCTAAAACTAAGTTTACGACCTAAAAAACCGTGAGGAGAACTTTTGGTAGGCAAACAATTTTGACATTTGTATGATCGTTTTTTAATGAAAAATAATTTCATTGTTGTAGAATTATTAATATACGAGTTAATACATATATATATATATATATATATATATATATATATATATATATATATATATATATATATATATATATATATATATACCTATAACATGTAAATGTATGGTTTAGAGATTTTCAGAAAAAAAATAGGAAAGGCTCGAAAATAGTCAGTATATTTTTCATAAAAATGATATTTATATGATAATAAAAAAGAACAAATATTTATAATAATAACATGCAATGATCATGTTTTCATGCAGCTGCAGAACACTATTTGCAATATTGGCTGGGGTGCCGAATCTTCATTTGAATGGGAGTGAGACCAAGGCTGTGTCGTTTCCACCCCCATTCTACGCGTTGAATTTGAATTATTATTTCGAAGTAACGGTGGCGAGCAAAAGAGGAAAAACAATTCAAAGCGGTGCACGTGAAGTTATTGCGAGCGTTATAGAGGCCTGTACTAGAGAAGCTGAAAATAATAGTTTGACTATTCCTATTCAAAATGGAACAAAACGCGCTGCCTTTTACACTGGTGTTTCGGAAAGTAGTGTAAGAAAAATTCAAAGAGAACATAATGATCGCTCATGTTCTACTTCACCTTTAAAATCTCCTGGTAAAAAAAGACCCCGATTATCATACAAAGCTAAAATTGATGATGGTGATTTTCAAGTAACTCGACGAACAATAGAGGATTTTTATATAAACTTGAAGAAGGTTCCGACCTGCAAACACCTTCTTCGCGCTGTAAAGAACATAATAGATATATTAGGGTATAAAACCTTAAATCGGCTTTTACGATCAAATGGTCTTGTTTGGCGCAAGTGCCAAAATAAACGAAAATTGCCCATCAAGAACAAATATTTTTCACTGGCGGGTGAAATATCTATCAACTGTAAGGCAATATAGACAAGAAGGACGCAATATTGTGTATTTAGACGAAACCTGGGTAGATAATGATATGACAGTGAACAAATGTTGGCAAAGTGAAAGTGTTACAGGTGTTGTTAGGGAATTCGCTCTAGTAGTCGCTTTATTATAGTTCATGCTGGTTCAGAAGCCGGATTTGTTCCAGGTGCTGCTTTAGTTTTTCGCTCGGGACTAACGACTGGAGACTATCATGGACAGATGAATAGAGATAATTTTGAAAAGTGGCTGCTCGAGAAGCTTCTACCTAACATTCCTCCCAAATCAGTCGTAGTAATGGATAATGCGTCTTATCCTTCTCCCGTAGAAGATAAAGTGTCAACTAAATACTCTACAAAAGCTCATATGATATCGTGGCTTAAATCGAACAATCTTGTATGTGATCCAACATGGAGAAAATATCAATTATATGAAGTAATATCAGCTAACAAACCTAGAGAAAAAAAATATAAAATTGACGGTCTTTTACGTAACCTCGGTCATACACCTGCCTCCATACATGTGCGACCTCAACCCTATTGAATTTGCATGGGCAGGAGTAAAAAAATATATTCGAGAGCGCAACACTGGTGAACTTTCAATTAAATATTTAAATAAAATAATATTAGAAGCGATTGACTCAATATCGGTTGAAAATTGGAAATCGTATCTTCGTTCTATTGAAGATAAATACTGGAAAGTAGATGGAAAAATTGAAACGGTTATTGATGATTTAGTTATCACACTGGGATATCTTCAAGTAGTGACGACGAAACCTCATTATTTTCAGAGGAAGACAACGATTTAGAAGAAATCGATCCATTAGAATCACAGCCGTCATGGCTTAGTTTTTTTTCATATATTTTGTAAAATTGTTCATAAAGTAGCTGTCAATAAACTGCTTCAAAATAATTAATTTTCTGTTCAATACCGGGTGTCAAAAAATATCTAATATTGCAATTAATATTTGAAAAAATACAGAACTCATATTTTTCCAAAATTAACACATCAATGTATATAGTAGGGGAGCCAGCACTGATTCCAGTGAACATGATTTATCAACATTTTAACTTATGCAGTTCGACTTTGGGCTATTCGGGTATGCCAAAAGTGACCGTTTGTCTCCGTCTGTAATATTGCTTCACAATG